>JAQGCC010004985.1:0-12220 GCA_034698905.1 Xestoiulus laeticollis
TTGGGACATGGATAATTGATCCTTAAAAGCGGCTGATCCTTTTATGCGGGATTCTTATAAGCGGCGGGCACTGTATATATATATATACACACACTGTATAGACTTCGATCGATTCCATCTTGTTTTTTATTTTTTTTTTATTTTTTTTTTTTTTGATACTAGTATATTGGAGTTGAACAATTCAACGATATGATTTTATACATGTATATATATGGTCTTAAACAATGCCTTTTGGTTTATAAACTTTTCAATGTGGATTCTTTAACATCAGGGCATCCATGGAATATTTTGTAAAGACCTTTGACGAAACTTAAAAAGGTTTCATAAATGTATAGCAAATCATCTACTCAATTAATGTAAACTGTTTTTGGGTATGGGAATTATGCTACCATTCTTTTGGAAATCCTTAATTTAAATCATGATTATGGCAGAATTATTATACAAGAAGACATTTATAGAAAAACACTTCATGCATGTTGAAATTAAATTTTTCTTCCTTAGGATGTCAAATTACATTACGTTGAAGCAGGTGATAAAACAAAGCCATTAGTGCTTTTTCTCCATGGATTTCCTGAATTTTGGTATTCGTGGCGTCATCAAATAAAGGAACTGAAGAACGACTTCTGGTTTGCATAATTTCTTCTTTGTGCATGAAATTCGTTTTTTGATTGCACTTCTGTATTTGTTAAAGATGTGCTAAATTCGTTCTATCGTCATCTATAGGACAGTTGCGGTTGATATGAGAGGATATGGAGATTCTGATAAACCTTCTGGTATAAAACAATATAAAACGGATAAGTTAGTCGGTGACATTGAACAGCTTATTGAAGCTTTGGGTAAGTGTGGACTTATATTGACCGAATGACCGTGCATGACGAGAAAAAGTGCTTTATCATAGAATTTCTTTATTAAAAAAAAATGCTGCGCTATTGTTTATTTTAAGGGAAGCGATCTTGTATTTTGATTGCTCATGATTGGGGTGGTATAGTAGCGTGGTACCTTGCAATTAAGTCACCTCAACTGGTTGATAAACTCATCATCTTGAATTCTCCACATCCGGTCGCAATCCAACAATGCATACGATCAAGTGTGAGGCAATTTTTTAAATCATGGTGAGTGCTATTTTATTTTTTCTTAATATCCATTATAAAGGGCAATCAGATAGCCTGCTTTTATTTTGTGGGGAAATTTCATCCACATCGTTGCAGGATATATAATTGGCATGATTTAGCATTTTGTTTTATTTTCAGGTATATTTTTTTTTTCCAATTACCATTTATACCGGAATTCATCGCTCATTCACACGATGTTAGTTTAATTGAAAGAGCATTTCACAGCCATCCAAAAGGGAAAGAAGTTTTTTGTCCACATGACATTGAGGCTTATAAATACGCGTTTTCTCGAAGAGGTTTGACATTTTTTTATTATTATTCTTTAAAACCTTGTATTCAACATTCAAGCCACAATTTCTAATTGATTTCCGGAAAAGTATGCATAAGGTAATCAAAGCTGACATTACATATAAAAATATTTTTTCTAATATTTTTTTCGCTTTATACATGAACGAATACTGCAACATTTTGTTAATCACAAAACCTATTATTTGCACATCAACATGAACGGTACTTGGTATACGTTATATCGCTCATAACGGTAGAACGACTAAGCTAGCTACGGAGAGTAATCGTTCCACATTGACACTATTAAGTGCATTTTTTGCATTTAAAATAGTAATATTTTAGTCTTAATAGTATAAATGAACTCTACCAAAGTTTGATAGATGAAAATGTTTCATGAAGACTGAATTGTACACCAAATTTCAGCTCTCTAGGACGTATGTAACTTAGTCAAATAAGACCTTCAAAAGGTTGAAACAATTAAACTCCGTGCATGTTAAGTTAAATAAAAGTTTTTAAAAGCAAACTTAATTAGGTCATGCAGACATTCATGAAAGCAAATTTGTCTCGGTAATAAACTTGTTTTTGAATGTTACTTTTAAAATTTTTAACATATAACAGTATACATTCCTACATAATTGCAATTTATGTAAATGTTTAGCTTATATCCTTACTGCCTTTTATAGAACACTTTCATTGATTCTTATTCTCTTTTGCAGATGATTTCAATGGGCCAATAAATTATTACCGCAGTAACTTTAGGGAAATATTTTTTAGTGATAGCCCCAATCTGCCAAATGCCACGATGCCAGTTTTGATTATTTGGGGCGATGAAGATACTGCTCTTTCGACGGAATTAGCAACCTTGTCCAGCCAGTTTTGTGATAATTGCATTGTGAAAATTGTGAAAGGAGCAAGTCATTGGGTTCAACAGGATTCGCCCATTATTGTTAATCAACATATTACTCAGTTTTTGGAGGGTAAGACTACTTGATTCCCACTTTTAATGTTGTCATGCTTACTAATACTTGTTAGTACTCTGTTGAATTATGTTTATGCTAAAATGTTATTGCATGACATTAAAATGAAAGATGCATTGCAAATTACCTTCATCATTCCTAGCTTTAATTAGTCATCCCAATCATAATCACTATATCTTATTTAGTGGGGAGTGGACAAGGGACCTCATAAAAATTTCCCACGATCCCCTAATAATTAAATATTAGGAAGGCAAAGGAGGAAACTGATTATAACCAAACTCCATTCCAATTAAACAATTGGGAACAATTTTCGACTTTTTTATCAAATTCGTGCACTATATTAGAAACTCGTAAAATATTTCTCTTAAAATTTCATCAAATATAGAACGTGTTTCCTAAAAAAAATAGTATTTAAATTTTTTTTCGTTGCATTATTTCTAGGACGTCCAAAAAAATAGGCTGGAGAGAGTAAAAGTGGAAATTTAAGGGGGTAGGGGATTTAAATTTCGTCCAAAAGTACGTCCTTTGTGCATAGTCCTCAAGTAAATGGGGAATGATGGAGAAATAAATTTTAAATATAGTCTTTTATCTTGTAATTGCTAAATTAATAATATACAATTGTTATATGATTATGACCGATTTCACCAGTTTCCATTAAGTTATAAAGGAACATTTCACCAAATTAAATCTTAGCCCTAGGACACACAAGGCTGGAAACGCTCGTTTGGCTAGCCTCAAACAGGGCATCGAATTTAATTTAAATTCTATTGAACTATAAAGGTGCCTTTACACCAAATGAGCTGAGCCGAGCATTGTTCTCGAACGTTTTAAACCGTTCACAAATGAAGTGAGCATTCTTGAACATGCAGGATGGGCTCCTGTTCACACTGCCTGAGCTCAGTTTGCGAGCACGTGTTCTCCAGTATTCGACATGGCTCCCGGGTTATCAAAGCTCTTGAGCTAATATAGGATTCATATAACCCTATCAGCTCAAGGCATTGTTTAGAATCCCACTCCATAAAAAAATACGCAAAAAGCAAAAAAAACCGCCAAAACTTTACCAAAAATCCCGCAAAAACTGCGCAAAAAAATCCGCAAACGAAATGCAAAATCTGTCTGCTCGATTTCTCCGTTCACACTGGACGCGCAACGAACACTGACTCCCTTTGAGCATTCGTCAGTTTACCGACTTCAGGTGGGACTCCTGAGAACGTTCTCGAACAGTGTTTGCAAACACTGTTCGGCGCGGGCGATTGTTTACACCAACTGCGCATCGTGTTGCGAACGTTTCAAAACACTGTTCGCAACGAATGCTCGGCTGGTGTAAAGGCACCTTTAAATTTGCACATTAATAGTTCGTGTAAATTTTTTTTAAATTAAAAGCCTTGTTTGAGGATAGCCAAACGCGCGTTTCCAGCCTATAGTGTGGCCTGGGGCTTAATCTAATAAGCATTAATGATGAAAATTTCAAAATTTAAGATTTAATGGAGTTTGGTGAAACCGGTTGAATTAGTGAATTAGTTTTTATTGTTTCTTGCTATTTTAAACACAATTATGAAAGCCTAATAATTATGTTACGTGTAGAAAAAGAATAAAGTTTAATTCTGAAATACAAAAGATTTGCTTGTTTCATCTATAACTTATCTATATACTGACACTTGCTTGCGTCTTGTTAGTAACATTTATGTGTTTGGTTAGATAAGTTTTTACAATTATTAGGCTGTTTAGAAAATTTCAAATAGCGCTTCTCGTTCTTTTAATAGAGTCAAAGATGCCTCCGAAAAGTAGTTCCAATTCCCAAAGTTTGGTTGGTCGTGTCCGAAATCATCTCGTTTCATCAGTATCTTCGTCTGCTAGCAAGTTATCAAAAATGCCAGTTATTTATCCTGTTATTGGAATATATCATGCTAATAACTGGGTAGCTGGAATTAATAGAAAACTGCTGTGATCGTCGCTATTTTGTATATCAGTCCTCAAATGCCTTTTATAAGGAATTTGACATGTGACTGCTGCAATGAAAGGGGCACCAAATGGATTTAATATCCAAAAAATAGAAAATGTATTTGTGTGATAATTATGAATTGTTCCTTTGGTGGAGAAATGGCAATCTCACCTATATATACATGTATATTAATAAGAGTACAAAAAATTAGTCCATTTTTATCACAATTGCTATAGCATTTGGTGATTTTTTTTATCATTTTTATATCCATTCGAATGCCAAATTAGTCTGCATGATTAAATTACATTCCGAAGAACATTGGCAGATCATATTTCTGAAATTATTCATTTTACTCACTTTACTTGAAAAATTTACCAGGTGTGTTTAACATTGTTTTTCAATTAACCGTTATTTTTCCACACGTCACTCACGAATCCATATATATGAACAGTATCGTCCTGCAGGAATTCTCATGAATTTCTTACGCACTAAGATATCAAAGGCCCTTTGACAAAATGGGCATTGTTCTCTATTAGTAAAGTGGTTCTCAAATTTTTAGACTTCAGGAGTCAGTACCCCTTTATTAAAAATTACAGAGGACCCTATACTTTAATTGTAATATTAAAAAAATACATGAAGATCATTTTAAAATAATTAATAATCCTTTTTTACATATTGATAGAATATATTGAAAAAGTGCATTGCTTGGTAGAATATAACAATTATGTCAAAATCTAGTACATGTACACAAAAAAAAATCGTCTTATTGGATTTATTGAGTTGCATCCCTATAGGACATTTCGCGCCTATGATAGTGCACAACTTTGATCACAAGGGTCCTGGATGCCAAATTTAGAGAAACGCTTTCTCAGTAAAACAGCATATGTTGTACATGCATTTACATGTATGTACATGTAGTTTATCCGAGCTAAAATGGGCTGTTTGTTATACGGATTTAATATTAGTCGCACTTTGCAACCTATAAATCATGCTTCCAACTTTGGAAGCATGAAAGACATGAATAAATAAATATTCAAGTGTAATTTTTATTATATTTATTATTTATTTACAATTTATATATAGTACGCATTTATACGCTTATACATGTAGTAACACAATATGCTTAACATATAATTTCGTTATGTTTATTTTCAGTTTAATATGCAAATGTTTTTTAAAAAATTAATTTTCCTTGATAAGTACATGATATCAGTTGATTGTGGATAACACATTTTATATTTAAAAAACGAGTAATTAAAGTAACATGTAAACTGTATTCGTTTAGAGATCATTTATATGCCATTTTTGTGTGCTGAGAATGCATATTTGACATTAAATTTAATTTTAGGTTTTAACCGTGGCAATTTGTATTTTTACTAAAGCTAATGTATAATTTCATGATTCATAAATCATAATGAATGGTTTATACGATCTCAATTTCAATTTAAATTGGTTTTTTTCAGATATACAAATAATCAAGATTCATATAGTAAAATATAGAAATATTTCGAGTCTGAAACACGGAATTTCATATTCTTCGTTGATATACATTAATAACCTGTCATAAATCGAAACGTTTACATATGCATGGTCGAGCTTATATATTTTTAATCATCAAATACTTTAAATCGAATATGCATTTGTAAATGCACTAGCAAATAACTAATTAAAATACTTTAAAATGATAAATACATAATTCAGAAATAATGCAATAGACTTTAATGCTATAGCAGTGTTTCCACGTACATGCTTTTGAAAAATTCCAGCTGGGAAATTATTGAAAATGCAAATTAAATTTTATATTCATATTCACATAATGTACATCTAGCCAATTTTAATTAGTTACCAGTATTACAAAAGTCGGTACCTCCAGGCAGCACTGCATACATAGAACTATGAACATCCAGTATATTATAGGCTATTATACTTATATGAAGTCTAGATAAAGAGAACTGCCCTGTCATTGTAGATTGAGTTTTAAAACAGCTTCTAATTTGAAAAACAAAAAAAGTTGTTAAGCATATTATCATGTTTTTATTTTTCTTATTCAGAATAGTTTTAAAGTTTTAAAAATTTCTAAAGGCTACGGAGTTGAATAGTTCATTTCGAATCTGTTTTATTTCATGTCTTCTTGATCAAATAGCTAAATAAAATTGGCAAGACATTTTCCCGCCAATTTGTCATTCGTCCATTTTTCATCACGAATAACGGCGCTTTTGCTAATGTTAGAACGACAAATTCTAGTCTTTCGTAGCCGGAAGTTTGGATTTTTACAATTTACAAATGGTTGCTATGGAAGTTTAATTTTAAAACTTTTAATGAAAAGATCAAATTTCATTGACAATGTTAATTGCAACAAGCCAACATTTGAACTAAAATGCAAGCTGCTGATAACGAAGAGTTTGACAAGTTGCTTAGGCATCCAATGGAAGCTTACAATGAAGAAACATTGGAGAGCAATGGAGAAACCGATCTGATGTCGGGTGGCCGTGCGCAACGTGAACCCAAAGATAAGTAAGTAACATTTATGCATTTTTTAACTTTCATGCTAAATATATATGTAATATATTAGCAACTTTACCAAAGTTAAAGAAATTTCAGAATAACCTGTCAGAAGAAATCGAGAACTAATAATTAATGCATGATTCCATACATTATAAATTGCATGCATGAGGATAGATACTTCAACAATTTTTTTTATATAGTTTTATACTAAAATATCAATCACAATAACAACAATATTTACTATAGCATAGCTATGCAACTTTGTTTCAGATGGAATCTGGTTTATCTCATATTTCTTCTATTTGGGATTGGTGGAACAGTACCATGGAATTTTTTCATAACTGCCAATGGGGTAAGACAAATTTCTAATTTTTAACATATCAAATTCTTTATGCAAATTTAATAAGCTTTGATAGCCTCTGTTTAAAATTTCAGTACTTATGCCCAAAGTTTCCTCAAGTGTGCTGCAGAATTGGTTGCAAAGGTTACCTAGCTTCAACGTATTGGAAAATATTATAATCTAGTTTCTATTCTATACCTTACTTGTTTTTATAGTATTGGGAATATAAATTTCGTGACGTAAACCAGACCTGGCCTAATCACGATCCTTCGAAACGTACGACTTTGCAAGCAAAATTTGAAAGTTATCTCAGTATTGCAGCAATGATACCTGGCTTGCTTTCCTATATCATTTGCACAGTTTCTTCAAATAGGTTTGTATTTCAACTTTCTGCAATATATAAAGTAGAAATTGTGGGCATAATTGTGTATTAGGGAACCTTGCCAAATTACATATCAGATCATCCAAACAAAAAATGAAATACTCCTTCTTTGCGCAGTCCCCTAATTCACAAGTTTGCCAAATTATGTTTAGCAGATGTTAGTTATAATTGTTTTAAAACTTCCTTCAGATGCTCTCTTCACTTAAGAATTGTAGTACCATCTAGCATCATTGCTATATCTTTTATCATCACCATTGTATTTGCTGAGTTAAATACAGATTCATGTAGGTGTTACAAATTATTAAATAAAAATATTATAATTGAACAGTTTTGTTAATAATTACGTGCGGTTTTTTTAAATATATTTTCAGGGCAATTTGCATTTTTTGGGATCACTATACTACTAATAATTTTCATGAATGGTAATAATTTCAAATTTTATTAGTAGTCAGTCATGATAAATTATTGTGAAGAACCATTAATGAATTTATGCTTACTTATTGTAATAGACAAATACATGAATCAAACAAAATAACATGTAAACACTTGTCAAATTTCTTAATGTTGTTCATAATCTAAAAAAAGACAAAAAATGTCCAGTGAAAATATGGAAAACGCCATATTAGCGTAATTGATTTTTTAAAACTAGGTGACTTTTAAACTTTTTCATTTTATCACTTGTAAAACGAAATATTTATCTAATTAATGTCATTTAGGTTCAGCCGCATTTTTTCAAGCTAGTACATTTGGAATTGCTTGTTCTATGAATCGTAAATTCATCCATGCATTAATGAATGGGCAGGTTAGTCATTCTATAATTTTATATTTTTTTTCTATCATCATTGTCTGCTTAATTAATACAATAACTTTCATTAGGCAATTGGTGGAATTTTAGCAAGCATTGCTAGAATATTGACCTTATTAATCGATACTCCAGAAACAACCTCAGCCTTCTATTATTTTTTGGGAGCTTTTATCATTGTTTTTACTTGTCTAATTGCCTACTTCGTCCTATTGCACACTGCTTACTACAGGCTGTGTGACAATCAAGTGAAAGGTTAGCACTTTTTAAATTTTAATCTTAATTCCAACATTTATATCCAAGGAAAGGTGTAGGTTTTTAGTAATTGCTAATTTGCTAGTCTACCTTTTCAACAGCTTTGTATATATCGATGAGAATGAACATTTTATCCGCTTAGCGATTTCATTGACTATTTTCTATTTCTTAGATTACAAATTGCGGGTGATCAATGGCGAATCTAAAGAATCTTTGCGAGATACCATTTGGTTGATTTTATCAAAGGCAAGGAATTATATATGGATTTCTTTCAAATTAAAATATATCAATTAGTTTGTTAAAATGTGTTAATTTTTCATTTCAGATAAAATTTTATGCGATAAGCGTGATAATAGTTTTTCTCACCACTTTATCCATCTTTCCAGCTGTGGCTACTTTAGTTGTATCTAATAACCATGCTTCTGGTTCAGTTTGGACAGGTAACTTTTAATTCCCATGTATATTTCTTTTTCACATTGTTTTTCAAAATCAAAATGATTTGTTCTTTCGTATTTCAGGAAAATATTTTGTGCCTGTTGCATGTTTTCTGCTTTTTAATATTGGGGATTTTTGCGGACGTTTCATGGCAAATTTTATTACTTTGGTAAGTTTGATTATTAGATTTTAAACATTTTTATCCAAGTACAAAAAAAAGTTTTTTCATAAAAATGAAACCGATTATAAATGACTGTAGGTTTTACTTTTTTTAGATTCCCTCAAACAACATCGTTCTGTTGACTGTCAGTATATTGAGAATTGGTTACATTCCTTTATTTATGCTTTGCAATGCACATCCAAGATATTACTTGCCGACTGTGTTCGACAGTGATATTGCGTTTATCGTTCTAATGAGCTCATTCGCTTTATCCAATGGCTATTTGGCATCGTTTTGTATGAGCCGAGCTCAGAAGTAAGTATAATGAATTATAATTTCATAAATGGTGTAAAGTGTAACAACATGGTTTGTACTTATAACAATCTTGTGAAATTGCAACTTTCATGTAAGGTATGCAAATCTCAAAACAAACTTAAATTTAACTGCTACATGATATAGTGATATAATTTTTGCTTGATTTTTCTTTCCAAATCTTTTTTTTAATATTGCACTTTATCAAGTATATCAAATATAAATTATTGAATTTAATTGTTTTTACCTTTCAGGCGAATTGATCTGGGTTACCAAGAAGTAGCAGGTATACTTATGTCTTTGTTCATGGCCACTGGAGTTGCTTCAGGAGCAATGCTTTCAACTTTTATTGTAATGTTACTTTAATTGATTTTATGCGCAGTTTACACTTTTACATGTATATTGCACTAGATTGTTATGTTATAACATCATACCCTTATTTTGAATATAAAGGTACTGTTTCTCCAATTTGTAAATAATTGACTTATTAAACCTTTTTTTACTCTAGTAAAGCTCAGATTTAGCCGCTGATTATTCTAAATAGTATACCATTTGAATTGTATTATTTTATTTTTATTTGAGCAAATTAAGAGGATCTAGTAGTGGTTTTCGGTGATTAGCAGTTCTGGTGTGCTAAAAATTTGATGTCTGCTTTACTTATGTTTTGTACGTAATGTTTTAAAAGCCTTTACAACATCATCAATACTATTCCATTTGAAGAATTTATTGTAATTTGAATATTTTTTTTCACTTGCAGTTTCATATGGTAAAAATTTCGTGTAATTTTTCAAAGTAATTTTTGCAAAAAATATATTTCAAATAGATGATTTCATTGAAAAAAAATTTCATCACTGCTATTATATTTCAAGATTTTTTTTAATCCACTGCATGTTTCGATTAAAGTGTTTGTGCGGCACCCTGTAATTGTTAGTTCCAGAGTTTATGAGCTGCCCTTGTATCGTATTTAACTGGAGCGCCTTTGTAAAATTGTTTATTGCTTGTCAAAGGACGCGTTTAATGGGTGAGTTTTATTTTGTTAAAATTATCTAAAACATTGTGTAAATACCTGAAGTTATAGGTCAAATATATGTTTATTTGTTATTCTCCTTGAAAACATTTTCTTCTAAACAAATATGGACAGACGAAAACCGTTCGGAATATGGAATTTAACTTCAGTTGAAAATTCAATTAGTTCGAGTCCTTGTGTGTTATTGTACGTAATGATTTAGGGGTATTTACGTTTAAAACGATAAATATTTACTAGAACGATTCTAAATATGCAGTTTGCTAAATGCGTACAGAGTGAACTTGAACGCGTGCCAAACAGGTGCGTCATTTTTACCTTAATCACCTACACGAATCACTGAGAATGTTCATAGGCTATACTTTATCTGGATATGACTGTGATTTTCATCAGTCTGATCAAAAATCACGGTTCAGAAGTTTGAAAAATTATCCAACCTAGCTTATTGAACCCACGTTATGTAACTAAAGTCTTGTACATGCATATTGTATATTCATGTATAGAAATAACGGGATTTAATTAATAAGTTTCATTAGTCACTCAAATATTTACAAACTGATTGCATGTGTTCATTATACATGTACATGTACAGTGCCTTGATTTCCAACGCTCGCTGATAACTAATGTAAACATTCCATATGATTAAGGTTAAAAACATGCTGAAGCATGGATAATAGGGCACGGGTTCGGTACTACGACTTAGACGATAAAAACTAATCTAGAGTTGGAAATGGGCTCATTTTCGGCACGATGAATTATTACAAGCTTACTTTAGTAGTTAGCCTCTACATTAATTTTCTTATTTAATTTAATTTGTACATTTCGTTTCTACGTACGCATCGCTCTCGTCGAGACGCGGCATCTGGCCATCCGGCTACTATCAATGTGTACACCCTTATCGTGCAGAACAATTGTTTATATTTGTGAAAAGGAACGAATGATGACGTAAGCTGTTGGAACAGTTGTAATAATTCCTCCTGCCGAAAATGGACCCAATTGCAACTTTAGATTACTTTTTATCGTATGGGTCGCAGTACCGAACCCTTACCGATAATTGTGCACCCGCACATAGTGGAAGCAAATGGCACTCTGTGCCGGGTGCATCGAGTGATCACAGGTATGATTCCATGCTAATCTACATCCTCTTAACCATGATATTAGCCATACTTCAGCATGTTTTTACACTAAGAATTAGATAGCATCGTTTAACTTTGTTTCGGATATGCATAGGGGCCCACTTTTAGCTCATTTGCTATCATCTTAGAAGGGCTGCAGCTGCACTGACAGATAGACATTGAACTTCCCTGAGCAAAAAACCATTAAATACATTTTATGGTTTTATTATTGTTATTTGGCCCATTGGTTTCTATTGTTGACAGTGTGATCATAAAAAATTCCTAGATTTCATAATTTTTCTTAACATTAAAAAAAATGCATGGGCTATTTAAAGCCATTTGCAATCATTTTGTGTTTATGCTAAATAAATAAGACCTTTTGAATATTAGGGGTTGGCAATTCTGTTAGATTTTTTGATGGCTATTATAATAAACGATAGTTTTGAATGATAGCAAGTATTCCTTAGATAAAATTGTCAATCATGTAATAATTCCGGTACTTACGTATTATCCTAGACTACCTCAAAAATGCAGTACGAACTGCTAGGAGACGCCGGCCTGCGGCGCTGCC
>JAQGCC010004986.1:0-12219 GCA_034698905.1 Xestoiulus laeticollis
GTGAATTAACACGCAAAAGTTTTGCTTGATCCACATCAGTTGATCTACATCAACGTCGGTGTGAATCAGGTGTTATTAATTGATGTTGTCAGTCAAATTAACAGCCTTTAAAATGTGCCTAAATTCCATGCAATTCCTGCCTAATGTCATCGAACGTGTAATGTCAATGCTGAACGTCCCATGAACTTTATACGGCTTTTGAAACCTTTGCTAACTCATTTTGATTTGTATAGGGGATATGAAAACTTATAAGTTGGTACTGATTGTTCATACAAAGAAAATCTGTTTTTACTTTTTTATATTGATGCATTCTGAATCAAAATGAATGAAAAGCTCATATGGCTTAAAAAAGAAACAATCTCGACTGTTGTATTACGTCATCCAGTATTTGTGTGCTCGGAACGGCGGTGTCATGATATTGATATAAAGAATAATTTTGATACAATTTTTAAACATATGCAGGTTGTACAATGTAACTTAAATAAGGTTAAATTGTTTTATCTTGATTTAATCATGCATATATTTTTATTACCGGAAAAATTGAAATTGAATCGATTGGATTCCGTCCATCAATTTCGCCTTATAAAGACTATCATATGATGATTGCTAACAAAACATTCAAACGTTTTTGTGCCAAATGCATGCTCTCTGAAATAAAGGGTTCTAAAGAACGAACCCCAACTTGAAATATCGAAACTATGTATAACAAAGCCCAGTGTGTCTATGCAATGTGACCAAATTTTCCCATTCCCTCAAACAATTTTTTAAGTATTTTTCTGATTTTTCTGTATAGGTCCTTTTGTGTAGAGACTTCTGATTTTTTTGCAATATGGCTCCAAACGTTACTGATATTCCTATTACTTAATTTTTGTACATTATTATTAATGCCCAAACTGGTATAATGAAGAAGTGTAAAATACATATTTTCTGTGATATGCTATATATTTTGTAATATGAATAACAATTTTGTACTTTGAAATAGGGTATTAGATAAGAAAATCATGTTTGTATGACTCATAATTTAACAATAAAATATGGGATGAAATAATTAAGATTTGGATATTGATTTTGTGATTGTGGAATCGATAAATAATATTGGGGACGATTTTTCATCTGGATGTCCGGCAAGGCTTCTGTGGTTTCTGTAGTGATGAGTTGGCAAAATTTAAATCAAACTTTTTCCCATAAACAGTCCCATGTTTATGTAATATGTTCAGCGTGCAAATGTTCCAAAGTGACCATCGTTTACCAAACTGACCATATCATCCAGTTCTCTTAGAAAAATTTCGAAAATCATGCATATGCAAAGGCTAGTAGGCTGGACGGTTATAAAACGGACCTTTAGAGGTTCAAAAGTGGGTGGATTCGGTATCCATCACGTCCAGAATGGTCATCATTGTGTGTGGTTCCACGCATGGTCACTTTGTCACATCGTTACGTAAAAATAGACCATTTCCAGAGAAATTCCAATTTACCATCGAGGAAGCATAATGTCCAAAAGGCCATACATCACTCTGTGACAGTCACTGTTTGGACATTCAACAATGCTGATTGAACTTCCATCAGGAGGGTGGAAAGTAAGCGCAATGGGACCATTTATGGCTGCACCGGACTGACCTGCGAACATAAATAATAATAATGAAAACATTAGTGCAAAGTCAGCTTACCTTTTGTGAGGCATTGTGAAAATTGGACATATGACAAGAAAACACCGATGGTCCTGGTTTGTGGCTGTTGTGATGATTATGAAGCTCGCTGGACCGATAGGGAGGGTTAGTGGTCATCGCAGAAAACCTATTATAAGTTCGGATGTCCAAAACTCAGTAGTGATCCCTTACCTGAAACAATGAAACATCGAAAACAATGGCGTTTGTCGTTCATCTGATTTTTTGCCCCTGACCAAGTTAATGATATTGATTTTTCCTTTTTGCAATTTGAAATCATAAGAGCATGAAATAAAGCTTGAAGTTGTGTACATTTCGACCCCCCTAATTATAATAATCGGTATCGTGGAGTATTTGCTTTTCATTGCTGTGACTCTCGAAGTGCATCCATGCAAGGCACGATGATGTCATCCTCTGATATATAATTATTACACACGGAAGGTACTGATATACGAGTACCTGGGTCTTACCATTGGACAGGTGGTATCATCGCAGCGTGATACACATCATGCCCACATCATGCACGTGCCGCGCGTGCCACCTTTTGCCGATGATAAGTGACTCGAAGGTAGAAGGGTCATCCCCCTTTCATGCAGAAACACTGCGGCCTCTATCATGGGGTCTCGTTGATGAAAATAGTTGATGAAAGCCATCACGTACATGTATATACATTGTATTTGCAACTCCACCTATGGGAATTGCTTTCGATTATGCCCCCGAGCTGTGCATTGGTAAATGCGCCTTGTGTAAAGCATTGTGCAGAATTTAAAATCTGTCCCCATGCACCCCTGAGAAAGTGGCAGGAATAATCTCATTAAATGCAAATGCAACTTGAATGGTATAATCTGTTGTTGTGAAAGGTATTTCTTTATTAGGATCTAGATTTATTCTTGTTTTACGTAATTAGTTAAATAACGATTAAAATTTGTGCAACAATTGGACAGTTTACATGCACATCTATATTGTATAAGCTTATATGACAATAAGTCCCAGACCACACTAGGCTGGAAACGCACGTTTGGGTAGCTTCAAACAGGGCATCGAATTTAATTTAAATTCTAGAATTATAAAATTTGCACATCGTGCGAAAATTCTTTTTTTAATTAAAAGCTTTGTTGCATGAGGCTAGCCAAACGCGCGTTTCCAGCCTAGTGTGGCCTGTGATTAATGTCTATAATAAATACACGATGTCAGGTCAAGTTCAAAAGATGTTTCGCTAGAATGTGGTACAGTATATACATATTCAATTCAATACACCCAAATTCATTTAAAGTGGTTAACTCTGTATAGGTTTTCCAATTTATAAATACCTCTTGTTACATCTTGAACACTCTTCAGGTGTGCAGTGGTTTATCCATGCATGTGCTATGTATGGGAACTTCAGGCATATTGCTTTTAACATGCCCATCGTTTAATCCATATTGGCGATTTTATGTATATCTTGATTGCTGGTTTTACCAAAGTAACCTATACCATGCATGCATTTTGGAAATACCACATGTGCCACCACGCACCATATGGCATTTTTATGCTAAATGTAGTTTATTAACTTAAATTAAATTGAACATATTTAGTTCGTTTTCATTTTTGCCCTTTCGTAGAATCATTATTCAGTTTAGTAATATTTCCGCTCGTTCTGATTTTGAGAATCATGTATTTTTGGGTTCATGTGACATGATACGTTCTATCAAAAAAGGCCGACATAATGTCCCATTGAAACCAAATGCTCCAGCATTTGGAATGCTTTTTTAGAGCCTCTATTTTCTTTTAGGTTGTATTCAATAACAGTACATTAGTTCCGGTCAGGATAAATCGCTACTGGTGTCTCATCTTCTTCTTCATCCCATAACACTCAATTCACCACACTGTTACATTTTTTCCATTCTTTTCAACCGAATTACGCATAAAAATAATCCCATTGTTCGTCCTTAAATCCACGTCAGGATGATCATCCAGGGAACAAATGCTGCTGATTTGTATACTAAAAAAACTTCCCTGCAAAGTACAAGCTCAATTCAAAGCTACAGGCCCTCTTTTTATTATGCTTGAAGGCCGTGCTGAATCCTTGTATGGGGATGCTCTTTCACGTTGTATTCTAGCGTTTTACCCCTAGCTGTTGAATTTATGGTAAGGTGCATATATCTCTTCTGTGGCATTGCTTCCCATTCAAGCTACTCTTGTAATCTGTTGATTCACCATTACTGATCCTCAGCAATACTTAATTCCCCTCTGCGGGATGATTGGAACAAGAGTTGAGACTATAGGTCCTAGTTTTTTTATGTTCATCCCCTAGTTTTCATGAGACTGAATTATGGCCACCATCACTTGATCCAGTCGATTGTTGTAATAATCAATATCGAGCGTGCATGAAATTATTCAGCTTAAATTTTATATTCGAATTTCATGCCCTGGTTAATATGGTAAAGCATATAATTTTGCTAGTGGCTATGGTTTTGTGTATAGGCGTGATATAATTTTGCTAGTGGGTGTCAAAATCCTGCCAGACGGTTTCAGAATCAACGTGATTGATTATAATAATAATAAACAGTAAACATGTCTAACCATGGTATGCATGAATAGCGGTATCACTAATTGTTAAATTTGATTTTGTGTATGGGCCCAATATGATTACTCCAATTGCATGCAAAATGTGGAAATTATACTAAATATGGTAAAACATTAGCTAAAACATAGCCATCTGTTTCTTAAAACAAGCTGACTTTCTCAAAAATTTGCTATTTTAACAAATCATGCGATGCAAATGAATTATTTTATGCATTTATTAATTTTGTTGAATATTTAAAAATGCATTTTGCAAAACCTTTTTGAAAAAAGGTGTTATATATTTTCCATATCCATGATTCCAATCCATCTTCATTTCATCTTAATTGGCATTTCATGTAACAACTTTTGCATAATTATACATGTATTTTTTTAAAATGTATTGTTTTAAATTTATAACAATACATATATAATTTTGTTCACATGTTTTATTTTCTGTAAATGTTTTTAATTCGAGTCATACTTGTATTCGTAATAAAATGTTATAAGCAATATGCATGAATTAAACAAAAGATAACGCTTTTATCGATGCTATCATAATAGGTCATAGTAAGCCATAATGCTTAATCTGCACATTTTTTCAATATGAACCACCTGCGTTTCTGACAATTGCAATTTTTCTGTTTTTCCGCATCAACGAGTCCCATTTTGGATATTGTTCTCGGATATCTTCCAATATCTAATTGTTTAGAACCCTTGTAATAACTTATCTCGATCAACAACCCTAGCTGCAGCACGGATTACAAATAGGGATATCCTGATAACATCAAATGGTAGCTGCAGCTGAACATAAAGGCAATGATTGCCAGTGGATTGATGATTGTGATTTACACCTCGGGGACAGATTTTCTACTTTTCGTGTAAATCCCCATTGCATTCTTGTTTCTTTGGTTCCTCGTTTATATTGCTATTTAACCTGATCTTTGCGGGGTTTTCTTTCTGTTTATGAAAGTGTCATTTTCTATTATTCCAGGTATTTATTAAAACATGACTCAAGTAATGTTCATTAGAAGGACAGTTTTTATTGGGGATTATACGAAGTGTTTTCCCAAAATATTATGTTAACTTAAATTATGGCACTTTTTTTTTCTCTTCTATTTTTCACTAGGACGTGAAAATCAAATGCTTTAGTTTGTAAAGAGAAAAGGCTGTTTGGAATATACGTGCATAAAACGTGGCAGCTGTCGTTTTATCGACTATATACAAGTAGGATCCAACTGGTGGCTGGTCGTCCCTCATAATATCCATCCAAAGGGTCCCCTCTTTTCTTGTTCTAACCTAGGCCCTATGTTCCCCCCAATTCACTCTCTACTATTTGTACCCCCTCTTTTCCAGTCTCAGTGGGAGGCTTTGGAGGGTCCAGCTGAATTCAAAATGCATAAAAGTTATGGCGACAATTGCTATAGATGGAAACTTGTGATGCTCATCATTAAACTCGATTCAATGAATTGTTTTTTAATTCAATTCTTATGCTTGATGCGGATTACTGATTCTCCTGTGGTGAGCACCACGCGTATACTATAAACGTATACATGCTGAAACAGAGTCAAAATGTATACATGTATAAGTCTACCCTATGACTCTCATAGCGGTTTTTTAGCATGTCAGCGTCATATTTTTTTTAGCCTAGAACGCCATGTTGAATCAGAAAGGAACGCATAGTTGTGTGAAAATGATCGTTAATATTTATCTTAAATTATATAAACATAATCATTGTCATGTTTGCCCTCCCTTTTCACGTAATTCTGAACTATTTTAATTATGATATGGTTGAAAATACAATGTATTTATTGCTGTTACATGTATATATTTTAATCAAAATTTCATATTTAATTGAAGTTAATTACTACACTTGTAGTAGTTAATTTAAATGTAAATCTTTGTACTGTTCTGTATAAATTTCATTTTTTATTACAATCCAGGTAAGCACATTAGGGATCGTCCATTAATTAATGACGTAGGGGGAAGAGGGGGGGTGTCACACATTTGTGACGATGTGTGACGAGGGGGGATGGGGGGGGGGGGGGTTAAGAAATACATGTATGACGTCACATCAAAAATCATAATGCGCTATACTTTAAATAACAAGTTTGATCAAAATATTTGTGGAAATTTCAGTTTCATGAAATTTCATGAGCTAGAGGTTGTCACGTCGATTTTTGTCGTATACATTGTTGATATTTGAAAGCAAGTTCTAGTACATTTGTGGTTCCGTTAGCTATAAATGTACATAAAATTCAAAACATTGAAAAATAAGAATAAAGGCAAACAATGGTGTGAGGACAGAATGAAAGCTAGGTCGAATAAATCAGAATAATTGAGTTGAATATATTTGAAGGGAAATATGCCCTAACACCCTCCAACCGCGTGCACGTGCACTAACGAGGTCCAATTAATAGCCCGGATACAAGCGCTCTGCGTCTATTGCCATAAGGCAGTACAATTAAAAGAAATAGTACACAATTGCCACGTGCTAGGATGTAATCAAATGCCACTTAAATTCTGGTGCACGATATAACAATGAAGAACGGTGAAATTTCATCTAACTTTAATTTATGTCTATAGTATACTATATGCTAGGAATTGTTGCCTTGTTGGAATTAACGTTCAATCCCTAACACCTTATTCTCACCGACGTTGATGTAAATCCACTGATGTGGATCAAGCAAAACTTTTGCTTGTTAATTCGCACCTCCGAACTCAGTTAAACTGGTCACGTTACCATAGTATACAGGGCGCCCTAAAATTTGAACACCATTTCAGTGTACATTTCAAGATGGAGGACAACTTACACACTATAAAAGGGAAGCCACTTTGAAACGAGGTGCAGACGACAGAAAAACGTGATACACATCAAGTGGAGCAGACAACTTGATTGGATTCGTGCGAACTCGATCAAGACTTGATATACATCAGTGCACTTGATTTGGTCGGTGTGAAGAAGGTGTAAATGCATCAAATGTTTAAAAATGATTCTTTTTTCTTACTGGGAATGGACAAGGTCCGCGTTACGTGCAGCGCCCCCTTGTGGTAGTAAGTTACAATTTTTGTAGGGGATAGAAACGCGTTTTAAACACAAAACCACATGAGAAATAAACCTTAAAATAATAATATCTAGTGATGTAATCATGAAACCAAAATTAAACTTTGGGAGCTTTAAGATAATGATACGAAATAATTTTGTGAATTTTTTCAAAATTTTAAAATACATGTAGCAACTTCTTGAAATATTGATGAAGAAACCATATTCATTGCTTGATACTGCAACCTCCTCTTCCCTATAAGTTTTCAATTGTTATTTGCTACCTACTCGCGCATGCGCTGTTTTGCAACGCGGAACTTCTCCATTATTTTTACCGTTAAAGATATTTTAATCTATATTTTATTTAGAGCAGGTGATGTATGGAACTTTTACCATTATACTCCAGCTAAAAAAAATGGCCCATGGGAGGATCGAACTCACGACCTTCGCGTTATTAGCACGACGCTCTAACCAACTGAGCTAATGGGCCACGCTTTACTAGCACTTATACATGGTACCAAGTGAATATTTTTTTAAACACTTGTGCGGCAAATTTGAAATGCGTGTGCGTACAAATTGTCAAATAAAAAAATGTACAATGTGTCAAATTGTTGTTTCCTCTGACGACAAACGGCTGCAAAGCAATAGTTATATGTAATTTCTGATCTACTTGGGAACATTAGCTACTCTCTCCATGTGAAAACTTAGGCACGCTAAGTTTTTGATTAGTTTAGGGAAGCTTGAGTGTGCTGGTTGAGCTTGCAATATTCTGTATTATGGCGCCAATGATTATGTTGTAATACGCTCATCTATTAACTTTAATTTCCCGTTTAATAATTGGTAGGGGCAGACCGCCGGCATGTTGTGTTGTGCCGGTCAAAAAAGGAAATTGGCTCCTCTCAGCTTCCGTCAATTAATACAAACTTAGCCAAATTTCTGAATGTGAGCACATCTATTAGGGGTTACGGGGATTAATCGTTTATTTCATCCACATTAGGCTGAGTTGTATACGGAGGCTGAGAAGAGCCAATTTCCAACTGTTTGGCTGACATAACGCAATATGTCTGCCTGTATACCCATCATTTTATGTGAAATTTAAGCTAATACATGTAGATGAAGCGTCATTACAACATAATCATTGCCTATGCAATCCACTAAACATATTATGAATAGCAGTTAAAGTATTTCAAATCTTAAAGCCACATTAGAGAAATGGTGGATAAGTTTCGTAACGTGAGCATCCCTAATTTAACTAAATTTATCAGTAAATTAACAAAATCTGTAGAATTATTTTCCGATATTGGATTAATATTGAAGTATGTCTTCAAATAATCATTTTTCTCATTTTTAAACCGTTGTACCATTCCTTTGATATTCCATTCTCATTATTGTATACCTAGAAGCTTGTATACCTGTACCGATATTAAATTGTACCTGCGCACATAGTGATAAGACAAAAATATGTCAGAAGTCGTTAATTGAGTGGAATGATCGAAGATCTTTTAAAGGCTAAAGCTCCAAGAATATACGAGCTCGTATGTTGCTCAATATAGTTATAATGTCGACCATAATTCTTATATGCATCTGAACATCATTATAAATTTGAAATATTAATTACAAGCATTAAAAGATTATTAAATTCGTAAATATTATCTTATTGATGTAGTGTGTAATTCCCGTTTTTCATATGCAAACCAACACGTGAGTGTATATAGTCATGTTGTGGATTATTCATTTATATACAAAGTTAATATGTTCACCAAAGAATGAAATTATTTGGGGTGAACGTCCAGCCTGCGTCCAGTGATAGGTATATAGATCTATACTTGGGCATCACTGAGATAAAGCAAGAAAGCAAATTTGTTTATGCTACTTTGGAATACGTTATAAAAAATATCTGACTGAAATCATATTAAATATGCCTTTTCGTATGGATGAATTGTATCTATGTACCAATTTAAAAAAAAAAACAACTATAGAGGTATTTCGGAAGTGATTAACACTGTATAACTTAACAATGGTGTGACAGACACAATAAAACTGGGTTGGGTATGCACAGAACAAATTAAAATTAAAATATGCAAAGCGATACAATTGGATAAGTATAAGCTTATACGGAAATGCAAGCTATAACCAGAATCTCTTGATCAACTGCACTCTCGTTCAAATGAGGATGAATAAACAAAATAAGAATTACATTATGCAATACATGTACATGCATAGTTAGGATGTACAATGAGTACATTTGCAATATTTGGATATACCTTTAGAATCCGGTTTTCCAACACTGAACCATAATGTATGGGTTTATAGAGTTGGACATATTTTTGATATACATGTAAGTTGTATAAGTTGATGTACTTCTAACATGTGTTACATATGCACCATTTAGATGAAAAATGTTCCTTTAAAAGTTTAGATGAGATTTTGTTTAGGGAGTTTTGTGAGGTCAAAAGTAATGCTAATTATATACATATTATATTTGAGAACTCGAGTTCTCAAATGTTTTGGTCCTGCAGGACGACCACATACATGTACAGTGAAACCTCCGAACAGCGGTCACCTATGGGACCGTGAAAAAGTGGCCGCCTTTCGGAGGTGGCTGCTGTTCGGAGGTTTAAAAATCCTATGGGGGGAGTTCTGTTCCAAAAAACATGGCCGTCCTACGGAGGTTTCCCTTGTTCAGAGGTGGCCGTTAATAGAGGTTTCACTGTATATAGTTTGAGAACCGCTGGACTATAAATTCTTAGTGCAGCTATATACGAGCTCGTAGATCCCTATTTTATGTCGAGCAGATAATTTTGATCAAAAGTTAACAATGGAGATAAGATTGCGGTATACCTGCTGGGTATCATGGTGGTGTCCAATTAGAAACCACTCGGATATTTATAGCCTTGATTTGTTGGTAGGTATGCTTCGAGCTTTGTAATCTAAATATACATGTGCGTGACCAGCTGCAAGGATAAGCAAGTATAGCTGTCCATCTGCATGAGAAAACTGTTGTTTGCCATCCAACACGAACTTGGTCAAGCTGGTTACGCATAAGCTGCAGCTGGATAAGATAATGCTTTAAATGAAGGAATATTTCATAAAATTGTTCTTAAAACATCAATTAAGTTTAATTTGAAATAAGACAAATTATATCAAGCAATATACGTAGTACAGTAAAGCCTACTAAAAGTGACCACCCACAAAATGATAAAATTGGTCACTTTACAGGTGGCCACTAGACAGAGAATGGCAATGAAATACAAAAATGCAATGGTAGAAATTCACAATAAATGCAACAAATAATGCATATTTATTATTTTAAAACATTTTATTCTTTAATGCTGTTTTTTCATGTTTGTTTCCAAATACAATGTACTATACTTCAAAAACTCAATTTTATGTACGCTTTAAGCTATTAAGTTCTTTATACATTTTAGATGAAGCTGTTATGGTGCCAATTTTATAAAGACTTTACTAAAACTTTCAGTACATGTAATTAAAATAATGAAATGTGGTGGTATAGAGAAGTGTTAGAGTTAAAACAGGAAGCAAAATGACTCATAGGTCACGCCTTTTTAGGGGATTCCTCCTTAAATTTTCCCTTAAAGGAATTTTCCCTTCCAATTGTCTTGAAATTCTTGCTAATGTAGATTGAACATGGTCACTTTATTAGATGTATTGTCAATGGAAATGTTGCAAAAGATATGGCACACTCTGATCACTAGTACACAATAGGCAGGTGGTCACTATGCAGATAATTTTTTAATAATAATAATAATAAAGATAGGCTATACATTTATTTTACATAGACTATAACCTCTAAAGTATGAAGGATGACATACTAAAAACAATTTATGAAAGCGATCACTTTCATAGGTTTTATATACTATTTTTAAAATAGTAAACTAGTGGATCTTTAAGAATATAGAAAACTTAATTAATCATAGAGGTAAAAATGATCAGCTACGTGTATAATAAAAATAATTTGTAATGAAAAGTTGTTCCAGTTTTATTAATTAACAATTAAGAATTGGGTCTAATGCGTTGATATTGAGGAATTTCAACTATAATCAGCGTGACATTCTTAATTGACGTTAGGTATGCATATAGGCCTCAGCGTGAAAATGCTACGAATTGCGCCCATTCTTCTTGCATATTATATAGTTCACGGTCCTACTTTGCAAAAGCCTTTTCTCTAAGCTCGTTTTGTATGCTATAAAGCGTTAATCTAAACGAATTCGCCCGATCAAACATGCTAACAATACAATTGGATGTCAGAGAAAGCGAAATAGAATTAAAAAGAAGGGAGGGGTGGAATGGATGGGGTCAGGGGGGTGGGGGAATGGTCCCAGGAGGGACAAGGGGGTGGTGAACGACAGAAGGAGGAATTAAGGGAGGTATAGGGGAAAAGGACGCCATTGAACGTCGCGCCGCCATTTACCTCTGAAAAGAAATGGAAGGGGAGAGGAGACAAGGCAAGGGGGTTAACTCTGCCCCGGGTCAGACCCTCAATGGCCGTTTTGTCCCCAGGTTTTCCCTATGAGTGCTTCTCAATCAATGAACTGTGCGCGTGTAAATTAAACCCGCTCTGCCATGGATATGCGATTTTCTGGACTTCTACTACCCTTACTCTATATGCAATGGCTGCACACAGTCAGGCAAGAAACCCCAAAGAGGTTGGCACCCTGGGCTAGTGGCAGGCACCAGTGCACTAGCAGCATGGAGAGTCAACTTCAAAATGCGAAACCATGTGCACTGGTACATGTAAACCGAATGTGTGTTAATCCAGCAGATCTATATACCAAGAAGACATTTCTGACAGTCTGATGATGGGAATCCATCTGGCGTTTGGATCTGTGGGGCCGTCCATAAATGACGTCACGCACTAGGGGGGGTCACATCTTTGTGATGATGTGTGACGAGGGGTAGAAAGGAAGGGGGGGGGGGGGATTAAAAGAAATGTGACGTCACATAAAAAAA
>JAQGCC010004987.1:0-12219 GCA_034698905.1 Xestoiulus laeticollis
GGAACAGAAGTGTCGTCACACTTTATATCCTATTCGAAACAAATGCATATCTCCATGGCGTGAAGCATTCTTCATAGATATGTTGCGAATGATTTGAGTCCAACGACAAAAGTGTCACCGAAAAATTATTGGCTTATAAGCATTTATTATTTTTGAGAAAAACATTCAACATTTACGATTATAGTCGTGAGCCAGAGAAGGATCCAAAGCCGATTTATTTTAGTGCTTTAGAGAAAAAATAAGATAAACACTCAAGTTTTCATTTCTCCATCACCCATTTCAATTTTTGGAAGGTTAAAAAAACAAAGATAACCACTATCTTCCCACATAAGTCTATAAGAGTGTAAACTAAACTTTTACACATGCATATACGCACGATGCTGTATTTCACATGTAGTTTTAAAAAAATAACTTTTCTTACGCTAAATACCCAAAATAGATTCTTCTATTCATCTTATTTTTTAATTAAAATACAATGATGTTCATGTTATAGAAGTTCTCTGCATGAGAACTGCACTTTATGCAGTAACAGTAATTATTTCTAAATCCTTTCATTACACAATTACACACGCATACAATTTAACGTAATAATACATGAACGAAATATAATAATATATTAGCAACAATGTATTAGGGATTTATGAAAAAAATTCCCACAATGATAATAAATAGCTTAAACGAGTATATAGTAATATTCAATGTGCAGTCATTTGAACACCAAGCATTCTTCCTGTTATTTACAGTATAGCAGTCACATTTTATATCGTATGCATGAAAACCAAAAACTGGAAACAAACATTAAGCTATTGGATTACAGAGCACGTATTCGAATCATGTACTAATAGTGAAAAAATGTTCAGTACACAATGATTACAACATGCATCAAATCAAAAGAATATTCCTGTTTATTAAACATGACTATAAACTCGTATGGTGTTAGAGGGAATAAACAAAAGATAGTATGGTTTATACTATGCACTTTATTCAATCCCCAGCCAATTATTCCTGTTATGATAGTTTTCGGTACTGTAGAGAGGCCCCTGTAAGCCATCACCCAAAATTCGGTCCAAACCAAAGCGTGAAATTACTGGAAGCCATTTTATATAGAAGTGCATGGAGCAGTACTCTCTCGAGGATAGCTATGTAACGTCTAAAGATGCGAGTTTTTGTAAGATTACCCAGTGTAGTGGTCATAAAAACGCGCACCACGTCCATCGCCAATTGTATAAAAAGCATTTTCTGCGTGCTGCTTTTATTCCAGATAGCTCAGCTTTCATTATTTTCTATTATAGTCATTTGATAGCCAATAGGGAGTCGTGGCTTTTGCACGTGATACCCGCAGAACAAATATATTCGAACTAATTCTCAGGGGTGGTATATGGCTTGCACCATTTTCGGATTAGTGTAATCATCGATTATGTCGTTTACGCCAGACAATATCCTCGTTGATTTTTTTTATCTAAACATATCGGTTTTTAAATAATCGTTTTAAAATGCACATTTTAGCAACCGCAACTTGATTAAATTCTAGTTGTTATAACATACTGTAGCTGTAGAAAATAAAATTTGGCTAAAAACAAATGATTCAAAGAAATTATGTGGAAACATATATAGAATTAACACATGAACCACTGTACATGTACATATTGCAGACAACATCCTACTTTTATTAACTTAGCATCAACGGTTAGAAGTAGATAAAATGTATGGCATTACTGAATGAAAACCTACTCAACGATAAAATAGACGAATATATCTAGTAAGAACAATAACGATAAACACAAGAAGTAATTAACGATAAAGTAATTGAGTCACAAGAAGATTAATTAATTCCCTCAATGCCAAATTAAAGCCTAACTGGAATCTATCCTAATCAATGTTCGCGATGTTGCTACATTATACTTCAAAACTTCCTGTTTACTATGGTAAACCTGCAAGTGATCTAACATTCTTACCCATTAATCTGTCATACAGAGAATGAGTTAATTATGTGAATTAACATAGAATATGTAATTATTTACTATATTGATGCACTAAAATCCTTCAATTTTAATGATTTCATGTAAAATACTATACTGAAGAAATCTTGCCTTGCTATAATAGCCATCACAAAGCCTAGACGATTTTATTATAATGTAAAATGAATCAATCTAAACATTATAATCTGCACACAGTTTTTTTAAATAAAATCTTGTGAATATTCCTTTGCTAAATTTACAAAAAATGCACAGATTTCTTTTACAGAACATTGAAGCACTATTAGAAGCTATACGAACGACTATACCAAATAGCTTGCAATAGAATAACCGCAGCATTTGCATATTTAATATTTTCTACTGAAAATTGTACATAAAATATACGCATTTGCAGCAAAACTACTAGCGCAACAGCTAACTAACCAATAGCTGCTGTCTACAAATTAATTTAACCGCAATGATTATGCCAATTCATTTAGCTCGAAGAACACTACCCCTCCCTTAATGCAAGCTTCAATTATATGGGAAGTACAGTGGTTATATGCCTCAGTGGATTTATTTGCACACCATTATTAATTTAAAAGAGTAAGTGGTTCAATGCCTTAATTGCGATGTCAGAACAATAGAGGCCAGGGCTGCTGTTAAGGGAAAAGGGAGTGCAATTAGGGGCAAAACCACCAATATAACAATCTCCAGCTATTTTAACAGTAGAAAAATTGATTGGTTTTATGTTATCGAGTGAATCATTCAGTTATCATCCCTTGGGCGTATAGTATAACTCGCTTTCAAATGCACCATAATGAGTGTCTGTGTGCATGGAATGAGCTTTCCGTCCTAGGATTTATTACAGGCTGATGGAGTGGTTTCGATGTTTTCAATGCAATCTCCAAAGATAAATGAGTCAGTGGACCAATCGAAGATTCTATACTATAAATGACTGATATCAAATGCAGAGTTATAAATGGAAAAATTACATAATACTATTGGAAGGTATTACAACTTACAAAGGCATCAGACTATTTAATATGATTTGGTTCATTATTGCCTTCTTGTTTCTCCAAATCATTAATTGCATTCAATGCTCTGGTGTATTTCTTCTTGTAGACTCAAGGTGTGTGCATGCAATAATCTTAATTAAAACAATTTCCATAATCAAATAATGCTGAATTAATAAAGAACTCTCCTTAATGAAACTGCAACATGCAAATGACATACTGAAAATGTCTTCATGTTTACAAATTACCTTATGTCTGAGATAGTTGGGTATGTCTGAGCTACGGTGGAATATTTCAAATTTTCATTTATAATTTGGCGAGGAAATTTCCTCAATGTTAAAATCTAACGTAAAAATGCAAGATTGCAATGTCTGCACGAACTTTGTTTGTTGTTCTGTCATCAGTGCTAGTCATCATTGAATTTTGACTTGACAGCTGATTACACGTGGATGTTCGTGAGCAGATGGTTATAGGTATACACTTGATTTACTGCTGGCCTTAGAATGGAATAGCATTGATGCAACCGAAAGATGATTCTTGAGTAAGTTATCATAATTGTAAATGCATGGCGGGAATAATCGCCACTCAAACTGGCACTACATGGTTCTTTTTCCAACGTATTAAACCGCAATTTTCATTTCGGTATACAAAGGGCATTCACTTAATTGCATGAAGGTGAACGCATATTATGGCATACATCCTGTGGAGGCCAATGTCTGCAAGCATTAAATCCATTTTCCAAGGCGCTCGTAACAGCTGAGGTGTATCCAGTGGCACTTTTTTTAAGCAATTGTTAAGTCAGGCATTAAACCAGAGGCGCAATTTCCCTTTTAGAAGTGGAGGACCAACATATTTTCCATTTGATTTGTTGATGGATGGTGCATGACTGTTTGCGGCTGATTGCAAAGCCGCTTTACCCACTCGCATCAGCGCAACATTATCCCTTATCTCCACCGGACACAGCGTGGAAACAATGCTGGATTTAATTTGCCTGTTTTTCATTCGACTTAAATCAGGGTTTATTCGTATTGCGGCAAACTCCTCCTCTTCCTGGAATTATTGCAATGGCTTGCCAATACGCACATGCATGTAATGAGATTTCTACATAAATCATCCGGGAACGAGTAAAAAGCAATGGATTTCATTTTTCAGACAAACTGGAGAAGAAAAACGATGACTATCTGGTACGTGTGTGGAATGATAAACTGTTATTTGTACCAAATTCAGCCGATCGCTCTTTGGTTCAAAATAACAGTAGAATCAAGAGGGTTGTGAAGGTATTGGGTCTACTTCATCATATGAAAACCAGCATGCATCATGTTGAGAATGTAACCTATATCTTGAGAAGAATTTGCATTAAATCAAAACATAATGTTCGAGAGTGTTTACTCTGGAATATATCCCTGGAAATACTTTTGAATATGTTATAGAGTACAATACGTATTCTTTAGCATATATAGTCTTCAAAAAGGAATGTTTCAAAATCAGTCACTGTATAGATTAAACTAGAAATACACACCAGAATCGTTAAGGTAGACAGTCTGACAGTTCATAAGTTAGTAAGTAGACTCAAACTTATTTTGTATATATGTTATTTAGACAATGTTTAGTCTACGGACAAGAATCTGTCATTCTATCTGGGGGGCAAAACAGTAGAGCAGCTGGCTTTCCTGAAGCTGATTGCATCGTAGTGTGTTTTTCCTAAAGGCCAGAATATATAGTGAACATTGACTGTCTAACGTTATAAGCTCACTGCACTCAATATCGTTGTATAGCATGCATATATCGATTTCTCGCTCTATATAAGATAGAGAAAAAAAATGATATTTGTATAGGATTACATTAGTAGTATATGTATTGCAACACACAAAACTGATGAAGCTACTCTTTGTACAATAGCTACTAAATGAATGGAGTTATGCGCTTAGATCAGATACAGGAACTTCTTGAAGAGGACAGTAATATTATAAAAGGCATATTATATGAGTTCGCGTGCACGCCTAATTGTTCCATGTGCACGGTTGTTTATTATGATGCAATGCAGGAAGCAAATAAAGCCACCGCATCGTGCAGCTATAGGGCAGTTGGAACATATGGTCCTAATTTAAAGCAATCGATCCAAATGTTTGTTAGCTTGGCACAATGAGGAAAAAGTCAGTTAGCTAAATAGTACACGCGAACAAAGCTCGAATATACATGTGGATGAAGGTACTTTTTTTGTTTTTTTAAGCTGTGGGTGGCCAAATTAATGAAACAGTTATGATATTCGTTTACAAATAGCGGCATTCACACTTTGCATTTAATAGCTTGAAGCACGCAACTTATTTGGTGTAGGACAGCAGGCTAGAAAGAGCACATCAAAGGATAATAGTAGACATAGCCAAAAGTCTCCTTAAGCCAATTAAATTTGGGGATTTTCAAGGCGTTGTAATCCTATACGCGTGTGAATCTCATTGCGTAATGGAATTATTAAGCACTGGCGTAACAAATTGCCCTACCTTAATTTAAAAACGGCAAAATATTGCAGATAATAGAAACGCATGCTTTATGCACAAGCCCAGATTCACAAACATGTAATGAATAAATTTGATTATATGAAAACTTTGGCTTCAGCTATATAGGGATACGTGAGAAATACTAATAGCCACAATAATGGGTTTTGCACTCGTGGAGAAAATCATCTTTTTAAAACACTAAGAATAGTTCCGCACACTGTTTTTTGATATTAGTTTTTAATCAAATGACTATTTTGAAGTACTTTCAATTTTGACTACATATATAATTGCAATCGAATATCGTTAGTGGGATGAGCTTATTCATGTACATGTATATACATGTACTGTAGTTTCAATTTTCCTCAAATTCAAAATATGGATCAACGTTTATAAACTATATCCAAAAGTACGTGTTAGCTTGTTTTGCTAATTATTAACCTTGTTAAAATAAAACCACTAAAATATTAAAATATTCTTTCATCACAAGCAAATTCTATTAATATTGAAATAGACTAGATTGTGAATTTTACATTGAACTTTTTGTACACCATGTATATACAAATTATGTACATGTAACAAAAAACAAATATACAGCTTTAGCAAAAAACATGGTGCCCAAATTGTGAATATATGTATTTTATAATATACAATTTATTTATATTTCAACACACATGCAAATAATAAAAATATAAATATTAAAGTAAAATATGTTTTTTTTTCACAAACTATTTTATTATTATTCACAATATGAAATTTAAATATTGAAAGTGTATATTATAGATTTATTATAAAATATAAATAACCAAACAAAGCACAATTTTAACAAAAAAAATGCACATTATGTTCCAAATTCTACATTTGGATTTTAAACAATATCGAATCCAAATAGAAAATTAGTAATAATTAATATTCATTGCTATATGCATGCATGTAAAAGTAAGCATACAGATTATTTGAGAATTATTAAACTAAAAATTATTATAGTACAAATACATGTTCTTTATATTGTGTTCTATTTTAAGGCCATATTTTATGCTTCACATATTTTGTATACAACATAATGGGAATTTATAGTGAATTTCCTGTTCTTTATAATAAGTTGAGATTATTTACGGACGATCTAAAAGAAAACATTATAAATTGGACCAAACGACACTTATTTGCCCATTATACCCCCCAAGTGTTATACTTTCCGATATACCCGTATACTACACAAAAAATGCCAGTGCCAAATCCAACAATGTCACCTCTGCGTATATTATGCTAAAGCACGCCCATATTATTTGCACCATTAACTTTTGAGTTGATATCCAAGGAAAACTGAAGCTGCGATTAATATCGCATTAAACGCGAATGCGAAGTAAAGCGTTATGGTCTGGTGCGATATGAGCGAAGATGAATCCATTATTTGTAAATGGCTTTCAAAGGTCTTATGGATAAAATCGAAGTTTGTGTTAGTCAAGCATGAACCACTTGTCACCTCATTCACGCGAGTGCGCAAAAACCTTTTCACGTTTCAGGATCTACAAGTCAGAAATTTATCGAATTTTTTTTTTATTCCAAATGGCAGTGGATTCATGGGAGGTTTTCTAAAAGACCGTGTATTATGCTATAGTCATATATTTTCCTTGAATATGGAAAATACGAACAAGTTCATTAACAAAAATAATTACAAATAGGCCTCGAGTTGAAAGATTGTATATTTAAAGTGAAACACCTGACTTACTTTCCTGATTCGAAACTTTAGAATTTTAAGTTTTTGAGAAACAATACATGCATGTAGATGTGCTCACGATGCGAAACTTAACGTAGTTTTTGTTATACATGTTGTTTATTTGAATATTACAATATTATTACATTAGTAAGATGGAGGCTGAGAGAGACACAATTCAATTAAAACGACTATATTATAACAAGAAACTGATAGTGTTGGTAAAGAAAAAAATGGTGGTAATTTATTTTAAAAATCTCACTGTGTTCAAATCCATGTATCATTAATTATATGCTCTATAAATATATCATATTATTCTTATTAATCATTTTTATTGTCCAAAAACCTTATGCATTTGGAACAAAACTGCAATTATACTTATTATCATATACTTACAGTTGGTTATTCTAACATATTTGAAGTAGACTGACAACTTATCTCAACTCATGCGTTTCTAGAAACATCACCAAGTACAATATTCTTGTTTTTAACCATATTCCTTGAATTAATTTTGCGTGACATTGAAATTCTTTGTACCCAGTCTCCAAAATTATTTCTGGATGTCTTTTAAAATTGTACCAAAGCTGTCGTAACTATTTGCATCCTCGAACTATTGTTCATCGAATCTTGTCGGCCATATATAAGCCAGATCTAAATGGCTCGCATATACATCATAAACTACTTAACATGGAACAATTCATTTCAGCGACGTATTTATTATGCTATGCTCCATCTCATAAAAATTCAGTAAAGCGTATAGCGATAAACATTAGTCGTATCCAAAACAGCAAACGTTTTTTCTGGAAAAATTGCAGTATGTACTTGTAAAGGACAGCACATGCAGTTGAGATAGACCAATCCAACAAGTTTTCTTTTAATTTAATTTACAATCCCATTTGATATTTCACAGGAACACAGGATGACATCAGTTGCAACATTGAAAATGTTGATAGACAAGCTCGACTATACATGTACATGTACGTGCATTTAAATTATGCCTGCAATATTAAGCTTTGGTATGATAAAGCTGGATGACTAATTTCTACGACATTTTAATTTTGATAATAAATTAAGACTTGCTGCACCAAATGAAAACAATGCAATCCATGCAATAAAAATCACCAATGAATTCGCACAAGGTATATATTTGTTTAATGCAAGATAAATACAACTATGCATTTATTTTATGGATTAACGTTTGATTAAACTGATGCACCTCATGAAAATCTGCTGTACTGATTGTTTATGATTCTATTACCTTCTGCCACCTATCGCAGTATGACATGAATAAATTTCAGTAGGCCTAATAATAACGTGTTCATATGCATTATTTATCCTAGGTAGTATTTAACAATTTGCACAAAAAAAAATATCAATTATAATGAATGTTATGATTACAATGTGATAACTTATTAATACATGTACCAGGATAATTTGATGGCAACACATACATTTATATACCTAAAATATCCTGTTCTGTTTCAACCATTACCATGCAAACAAGGATAATTGAATAAGTTTAATAATAGAAGTTCACTTAGACTCAGCAAAGAGAACCCAGACTTTACCTATTTCAATGGTAAATTTAACCCGATGAAATATTTAGATATCGGTTTTGGCATTTATGCAGACTCTTACACGAATATTTTATCGTTTACTGATTCCTGCAGATACTTTAGTCATAGCTACAGTAGAATCTCATGAGGTTCTCTGCCATGAGGTTTAGTGCGAAAAGGAAAGCCATTATAGCTAGGAGCCCTTTTATATTGAAAAAACAGGGGATTTCTTGGCATAGCTGCGTGGCATGGAATGATTGATGATATATGTTACGCAACCATCAAAATACCTATTTAAAGAGAAATACAACGGCAATGGCGAAAATGCTATGGAATTAATTCGAGCATGCATGCGTGTCGCCCAATAAGCCATCCATGGGTGGCTGAATTGCTCTCGACTAAATAAAAAATCGATATTCAGCTCCTTTACTATAGCTGCGTTAAAGGCTAGAGTTTTTTATAGCCTTACACCTAATTTTAATTCCTGCGATTTTCATTAAATCTTCTATCGCGATGAGGAAAAAAAAGTTGACAGTCAATTTTGTTAAGCCTGAATTTCCTAGGATTTCCGTGAAATTCAACTGACCTTTTGCAGCAGATCAATAGCTTTGAGTATTAACTTTTTTTAACGTTCTGCTAAAGGCGTGAAATCAGATAGTTTCAAAGCATCTCTACTAAATGTCTGCATCGTTTATTAATTTAATCATCCTGAGCATACATCGCATCTATTTTATGGTCAAATCATGTAAAGGATATGAACCCATCCATGGATTAATGCAGTCTAGACAGTCGAGAACTAATTTTACATACAGTGTATAGATTTCATATGTCCAGATGTTTAAGAAATATACTACACCCGAAAATATACTGTCAAAAATATACTGCAATGATAAAATATTTTTTTAGGATTTACAGTCGGCTTTCGATACAACGAGCGCCAGGAGAATGGGACATTCGTTCGTTATACTAAGAGATCTGCTTTTAAACAATTTTTTTCGCTCCTAGGCGGCTTTCATGGCTTTTTATAACATGTGGCAGATCTTACAGACTGAAATAATAGTTTTTTTTGTCCCAAAAGTACTATTTCTATTGAACACCAAAAATACAATTTCCCCAAATACTGGAGCAAGTCTACACATTAAAGCTGCTGCGGAATTTTTTTGCAGTATTTTGAGTACCCCTTAAATAAGCGTTAGAATGTTTTAAGATATTAACTTTAAAACCAATCATTAAAATCAATGAAAATATGAATCTTTGACACAACAAGATGTTCTTTGTCTCTGGCCTACGACATCGTATTGCTGTTCGTTATAAACAGTCATTTAGTATTGTGAAGATCGATACTAGCCGAACCGTTCGTTATATAGAGCATTTGTATTATGAGAGGCTAATACTTGAGAGGTATATGCATTTTGGTTGGAACCAACCACATGTGTTTGTTATATCGAGAGCTGACTGTAATAAGTACATGCACATCTACGTATGGAGTGATGCATTGGAACAAATATACTCCAGGCCACAGGTGTTTGTTATCAAGATCCAACTATGGTTCATTTAAAATTCAATAAGCTTATAATGCAGGTCCAATGTCCAGAGATCAATCTATCTCAAGTATGATTGCACATAAAAAATAAGTAAACCAAGTCGTAGCACTGACCTAAATATAGTCCCAAATACATGAAACTATTATAAAGTACATTATAACGTGAATCAATTTCAAATACGAAATATTAAATACAATTTCCAATGTCTATTTATACATATAAGGGTTACCATGACAATAATTAAACATAACTTCTACATCACACTTGAAAACAAATGACATATGTCAGAGCTGTCACATCACTCGAAATGAGAAACATAATGAAAACCTTTGAAAAAGTCCAGGAACGTCGAAATTTAATTTCTAGGGCAAGTATCTTCCAGGAAATGTCACGTAAAAGATTAAACCTATTTATTTTCTGCAGAAATACGTTGCGTGTAAAATAAGCTTATGAGAAACCTATCGATATATTCCCACATTGACTTCGCGAGGAAAACAAATCACTGAAGTGGAAAGCATATTGCCTCCTGTAACTTTTTATAACCATTTTTTGTAGGACTTCAATTAGAATTGGTGTGAGAAAACGGTCGTTTTGTAAGAATGTGCCAAATCAGACAGAATTGAAACGAAAGCCACGTCATTCAAATTTATTCATTAAGTTAAGAATGGCGCAATGAAAGAGGAAAAAACGACGTTTAATTTGCCAACATAGTGAACCATCAATCACGCTGACTGGCAAATACCTTTTTTCACAGTATTTATAGCAGAAGTTAACTAACTAACATAAAACAGTAGTTTCACTCATGCATTTTCATAGCACTTTTCATCATCAAACGCTTAACAGCTTAACTTAATTAAACAATTACATGATTGTTGAAGTTCAACGTGAAAGCAGTTTCAAGTTAGGTATAATGACAGATAGAATTACTGAAAATAAATAACTTCACATTTTACCCAGCACTTCAGTTCATTGCATTCGTGACAAATTAATTCAGCTCTCCAATTATGAGATTTATTTCAAAATTGCACTGATTTTGGTTCAGCACCTCATGTAACTAGTATAATGTTGCAATTTTAATACAACCGCATCTTTTTAATCCAATCTTTGGGTGCAGCGATGTGTTTTCTTTCATTAACTACATGTGCATGCTGCCAATGAGTGCTGAATCAGAATATTAAAGGTGAATTGCTGCTTAGCAACTAACTTTAATGCACGGATGTTCCTTATAGGTAAACAAGATAAACGGCATATTGAATGAAACGAATTTCGTGCAGGGTATAAAGGCAAACAAAAAAAAACAAAAAAAAACAAACGCTAGCCTTTGAAAACCATTCGTTCAAACTTAACATTTTATTTCTGTGAGAACCCAGTAGATATATATCATCCAATTTTATAACTTTCTGTGGAAATTCCTCGAATTGCAACCATCGACTCAGTAGCCGGCCACGCCTTTAACAACATTGCTACTTTCATGGCACATATACATCATGTTCCAGTATCGGGTTGGCCCTCAATAACAAAAAGACATCTATCTATGACTTCTTCTAACATATACTCTATTTGGATCATTTATGGCAGTAGTACAGAATCGGGGATTTAGAGGTTGCAGGTTCCCGACAGAATCGAACTGTAGAAAAATGTGCATGTAATTGCTTTGTTCTAACAAGTGATAAGTGGTGGATAAATAGTTGCTATACATTAGCGTAGATATACATATATGTGAAAATGAATTTAATACTCTACTTGTATAGTATAGAGCATTATATTGGTATAGAGTGTGTATAGAGAGTACCAGCTAGGGTGGTCTTTCGCGGCCCTAGGCAACATTCTATATAACATTATTTCAATGTTGTATTTAAGCTGCTTGTACATGTAAGCTTTACTTTAATTTGATATCGAATTGAGACTTATCAAAAACACATTATACTGTGTACTTTGCCTG
>JAQGCC010004988.1:0-12219 GCA_034698905.1 Xestoiulus laeticollis
TTAGAAACACCCTGTACTCCAGCCACCAAACTGGTAAACAGGGGCAGACCAAAGAAAACAGAGTCCGAAGACTCTTTTACACCAGCAACGATTCCGCTGAGTCAAGCGGTGTCAAACCCGCCAACTAAACCAGCAACAAGAAGCTTGCCGAGTCAGGCGATCTCAGATCCGCTAAGAAAGAGACCAGCACAGAATCCGCTGAATCAAGCGACCAAGAATCCGTCGCTGTCGCAACCGGCCATGAGTTCGCCGAGTCCAGCGATCAGACAGCAAACTGTCCACCAAAAGCCTTAGTAACTGGCGCAAGCAAAACTTCTGACCCTAACCTGGCAGAATATTGCACAAAATATGGGCGGACTGTAAAAGCTCCCATAAGGTTCCAATCCATTGCAATCATGGACTTGGAACCAGAAATTCAGAGAACAGTGATAAAACACGGCAAACGTGCAGTCATTATGTTTCTCGAATTTATTCGTGAATTTTTTTGGCAACAAAGGATTGAAGACAGCAATCTCCTTGACCATGTAGTTAGGGCTGCAACAATTCAGCATTTTGCAGACCTAGAATTACTAAATCAAAGTAAATACGCCCAAACAACTTTACAAAAACTACATTTTATAAAGTTGGGCGGGCAGCCCAAGTTTTCAAAAATCAAAATTGGCGTTTAAAACATGTTAAGAAGTACATGAACATATTAAATCCTTGCTTTTATAATGATGGGGAGAAGTCAACAGATGATTAACTCTTGGCAGAGTATGTAGGTCACATCCAGACCCCTAGGGCTAATACTAATGCCATCAATCTATGCCGAATTGATGTGCAGCCCTACTTCAAACAAATGGCCTCAAGACCGGATAAACCATTATCCTGTGTCACCTTTCAAGGAGGAAGAACCATTGGTCACGTGATAAATAGGTACCTATGGCAGGATGCCCACCTTCCCCTCTCCTTAGTATATGAGGAGGTCCCAAAACCAATGCAAAACACACTGTTCAGATTATCAGCTCGTTCAGTAGTGCTCATTTCAGTCGCCAAGACTATTTTACAAGCCAGAAAAGACAGAGATTGTCGTTGCTTTTCCATGGCTCAAGAACTTTCAAGCTTAGATGAGGAGTTCATGGACATGTCTCCGCATCAGTCTCCGGCAGGCTTGTCCCCGGACGACTAACAGAAAATAATTTCTGAGCAAGCAGCTGAAATCAAGTCCGAATCTCACGCTGCCTCTGCTGAATTGGATGGGGAGGACCATGGTGGACATCCGACCCGATCCTTGCTCGATAGCCGCTCATCCAAGGGGAGAGCAAGCACGGCCTCGCCGGCTTCGTCCTTCCGGGAAAATTGCTTAAATCCGTGGAGCTTAGTAATGAACCTGGCGGACAAAGCGAAGGCGGACGCCATTAAGTTGAAGGCAGTTGCTAAAACTGCACTTACAACAAGCCTGGCCGCGATCCAACCTGAACCTGGACGCGTCAGCAACAAAGATGCTGTAGAGCTGATGCAGTACCATGTTCAACGGAACTTGGTGCTGACAGACGAGCTCGAAGCCGAGAAAGAGAAGAATGCACAACTGGAGCTTAAAGTCGAACGACTCCACAAGACATTAAAAAAGCCCATGTAAGGGTAGTTAAAATGCGCAGGCTTACTGTCAAAGCAGTGGCAACATCGCAGACGGCAAGCCAACCGAGTAAGACCTCGCATCTCAACATTGAAGAGGCTCTGGCGACAGAGACCTCGCTCATGGACCTCAGTCCTGTAAAGGTGACAGCAGCGGAGACTGCAGTAAGTCAGACGGTGAGATTAGAGGCTAGGGTAATTCCAGCGGCTCTGAGGCGCAATCCTGAGCGTACCCCATCCCCTGAGATACCCATACCAATGACCCCGTCTATTTACACTCCGGGAAAGATGCCGGCAAAGCAAGCCATGACTATGGCTGAGTTGCGGACCTGCAACACGGACAGTTCTCCGGAGTCTGCAACGGAGAGGGAGACAGAGGGACCAGCTGCACGAGCGACGCTTACGTCGCTCGAGCGCAGCATCCCAATGTCCGATTCGCCAATAATAAACTCGAACAGGTACAGTTACCCGGAAAGAGAAAAGCAGCGAGCAAGACTTCAGATGAAACATCCAAAAAGTCATCCTCCTTCTCTTCAACTTCAGTTGATGAGTACATGAGCTCAGGAAAAGGCAGCGCAAAGCCGCTCACCTTGCCCGAGCCGAAGTGCGAAAAAAGGCTTGGAGCGAAAAACATGCTCGCAAGAGAGCGCCTAAAAAAGCGGAGCAAACATTGCTGGAGCCATCCCCGCCGACCAGCAGGTATGTAATGCCCAAACTGGCGACGAAGACAGCGGAGACAGCAAGAGTGAAGCCACGGGTTAGGCACTCAGAGCTCACTCCCACTCCCAAGACCAAAACCCTCTCATCCATAGTGATAGTATCAGCCTTGTCAGCTGAAGCACAGAAGGAGAGGTCCCGCAATCAGCGTGGTGAAACCCCAGAAGCCATCGCTTTTCTGACGCATCCAGGCCTAAGAAGGCACAGAAACGGAAGGCCTCACCGGAGGAACCACCGTCAGACCCTGCTCGAATCCCTGAGGACAGACCGCAGATCCTTAAAAGGATCTCTGTCTGCAAGTTTTCAGCAGATGCATCTGGCCATTTTTGGCAGTACTTGGGGGAGGGAGTTAACAAACTCACCTCATTCCACCAGTACGAAGGAGGGCCCCCACCTAACATGCTAGAGATTATCCCTCAAATAGCCAAGCACCACGAAGCCATTGAGCGAAAGCTCACGAGGTTGGTTGAGGAGTACTTCGAAGCACCGATGCCCACCGACATAGACTTCGATGCCTACCAGAAGCTGTCAAAGTGACCGACGCCCACTGCTGGTAAAGGCAAAGAAGTGTGTCACTGGTGTCACACGAACGCCAAACACCACCATCTTTGTGTCAACCACTGGATTGGGGATTACCCTATCCCAGTGGTTCGCAGAAAGCTGCCCGGGCAAAAGGGAGCACGAGAGCTCCAGATGAAAGACTTTATCTCCATTCTAGTTATGCTGCACCGGTATGAAGAGAGCCAAATGTACCTCCGCCCAGTTTCATACGACCAAGACGGAAGGATCATTCCGAAGAACCAAAAAGCCTACGTGCTCTAGCATCCTGAGAAGTCAGCGTAGAGATCGTCGCCGTAGTCAGAGAAGTCAGCGTAAAGATCGAGCAAAGAACCGTGCTTTTGAAATTTTTGAAATTTTGAAATTTACATTTTTTTTTTGTCAAAGCGCCAAATTTTAATATGTTCTTTCCTCTTTCTCTCTCTTCGTAAGCTCTTATATGAGACGTTCTAATTCGCCATAACTTAGAATTAAACCACTTCGGTTGCCTCTGTTGGTTTATTTGGAAGGGGGGTCTAAGGCGGATCGTCAATTGCAAAGGCAGTGGCAGAAAAGAAATAATACATAAAGTTGCATTAGTTGGGAACCAATAGTAAGCGGACATCAGCTCGGTAGGTCTGTAAAGACTGGGCCCGAAGCAGAAACTTAAACCTAGATCCTGAAAATTATATTGGAAAGCTAAAAAACCAGAAAGGAAATGAAGATTAATATAAATACAAAATGCCACATGTTCCAATTGGACAATAACAGACTGTCACAAGTAGATGCCATGTATCGCCCAAGGGGTGCTGACACACTGACCTATTTTAACTTAGAATAGATGTCCGTCCAGATTGGTCTCCAAGAGCCTCAGGAATGTAACAGAATGAAGAGTAACGCCCATTGGTTACAGAAGTCAGCCTAGTAGTATAAAAGAAGTACTATTTTCCATAGATCTCCAGTCACTTTTTAGCAGCCTCAATGAGCTGACTTAAAAAACTCAAACAGTCAAGAGCACTGTAAAAAGACAGGCTAGGATAGCCCTGCACTCATGAGCATTTTAGGCACACTCTAGTGTCCTTTAAGCCTTACTATATTCTCAAATAAACATTGAATAAACTTCAAACTTTTTTCTTTGCAAACTTAACCAAAATGTCTTTGGTCTAATTTCTATGCACGCTATCAGCTGGTACAACTCCGGCCACATGCTCTTCCCAAGCAGAGACATGTCCGCCCGCAGCTTGATTCTCGCTGCTAGACACTGCACAAGTTAGGAACCCTATCCCCTGATAGGACTCTAAGCAGGCAAGGCTGGGATAGCAATCCGACAGGCCCACTAACAATGGACAACCCCGGACCTTACCAACCGAACCTGGCTCCGGTTGATCCCCGATGCTCTGAGCGTATCATAGCGCAGCTTTCCACTGTCCGCGGGGCGACAGCAGGGACAGGGTGGTCAACCCTAGTAAGGATTTTTACACCTAGAGGGTCAGCCAGTAACTGGCGTCCCGGGTTTTCAGGAGGGTCACCTAATTGTTTCTATTATTTTTGTAATTACTGCTTTGAATATTAATAATCTTGTTAATATTAACATTCAGTAGACTCACAAGGAATATTTGGAAGGAGTTCTAAGGACATCCACTACTACGTTATTGGTATGGTGCATGCAAATATGAATGGTCGATGTTTTTACTTTTTTATTATTATAAATTTTTAATTTTAATTTTTTTATATATGAAATATATATATATATTTATATATATATATATATAGTTTTATTGTTTTATTGTTTTATTGATTTTTATTGCAGATATTCAGTATATATATATATACTGAATATCTGCAGTTTTATAACAATAAAAATTTATAATATAAATATATATGTATATAAAACATATATGCAAATATGAATGGGCGATTTTATTACTTTTTTATTATTATAAAATTTAAATTTTAATTTTTTATAATATATATATATGCATATATATATATATATTACGCAGCAATTCCTTGTACCGTGTGTAGATGTTTGTATGAGACTAATATTACCTTCCATTCTCTCAGTTCATGAAATTATTATTGATATTATTTTATAAAAGCTGATTTACAGTTTATTATATTAGCCTTAATCAGGCAAACAGTGACTACACTCGTCTCTTTTAGCCACTCTACTCTAGCTGTTAAACCAATTCAATGGGGCATCCATCATTTTACAAGTTTCGAATGAAACCATAAATCAACCGTATATCAGGTAAAGTGACGTCTTTTTAAATCTATGGAATTGCGTCCAATCTGTTACGGGAAAGTTTCTAAAAGCTACGAAAATGGCCGACTACAAACTAATCCTTATACCTGAAGAAATGACTTCGTAGAAGTCTCGGTCCTTGTTTCGGAAGCTGATAACTACCCCCCTCCCCCCGGTTCCTTATAGGTGAATCAGTCTCCCTTTGAGGAAGCACGCCTGATATCTGGCACCCAACAGTGTGTATTGACAAATTCCCTCAACGTAAATATGACCGTATCTACAGATTCTAGCGAATCAACCGGTGTGACCACTATACCTATCGGTTGAGTGGCATACTTTAGTGGACAACCGTGGCAAGCAGATTATCTTTTCTGGCCACAAACATCCACTACGGACTCTTCGAACGAGTTGTCGTAGATATCATATCTACGACAACTAGACAATCTTTCAAGGCAGATCCAACACCCCAAAGCACAGCGATGACGGTACAGTTTGACATTCCTTCATCCGTAACTGCTTTGGCGGGTCAACACCCTGAGTTGCCAGATCTTTTTGTCTAGAATCAACGATCAAAGTCCAACTAGATCTTCTGCGATGATAGCTCGTAATGCAATATATCCTGTCTCTACCTTAGTAGACCTGACATTGGGAGCGAGACCAACTCAGGCAAATACCTTTGTTTCTCCTAGTAGGCGACCTCTTATTCCCAGGAGTACAGAATATTCTGGTCCAAGAAATATTTTTGCTTCAATGACGAGTAGTTTCGGGGCTTGAGTTTCTCCTTCAACGAATATTACGAGTCAAACTCAGACGAGAGTGACCAATTATGGAGCTCAACTGGCGAAACTGGCGGAACGAAAGTCACATCTTCTGACAGGGTGCCATCAAGTTCACCCATAATGTCGGCGGACCCTAGTGTAACGGCTGGGGGGTGGTCAACGAACAAGTAGTATACACTACACGTCGACGATCGCCTAGGCCTTTATTTTCTCCCATTGCGGGATATCAACGGGCCAGTAGAACTGCCCCTTCTCAAACCTACTGTGCCACAACAATGCCATTGAATGTATTCTTCGGTATAGGATACCATAGGGTATCCAGCATCGACGTAACAACTGGCGCTACAGTTTTTGCCGATTCTTATAGAAGAAGCCTGACCGAAGAAGCGGTAACCTTTTTAAGAGGGGGAATACCGATAGGGCCTCCTCGACCTAAAGGTCCTAGCCAACGAACAGTAAGTGCAATTCAACCTTATCTTCCACGGTTGCGTTCCAGAGCAATGACAGATCTTGAGAGAATCTTCGAAACTTTGCCCACTTACGGAGGAGATCTGAAAACGTTTAATCGTTGGTTAAACACCTTCCTCAATGTCTTCGAAGTATTTAATTCAATTCAATTCCTTACCCTGCAGTCTGCATGTAGTATGCCATGTGGCAGGGGGCAAAGTGCCAGATTTTTTAAGGTGAACTTTATACGGTCGTGGCCGCTTTTTAGTGACTATCCTGGCATACACAATTCCTTGCAACAAAAACAACTACAAAAAAGACGCAATTTCATAAGGTAAGAAAGGCGGCGAACATTGTTTTTCTTCGAGATTTAAATCTCGAAAGTCCCCAGTTTTATAACAATAGCAAAATAAATTCTGATAATCAATTATTATCAGAGTAGGTTGGGTTCAAAAGTCTTTTTGACACTTTTTGACCTGACTTTGTAACAAGTCCCATTTGTATCGGCGCCATTTCGCTATTTCGAAAATCAATTTTCGTTCTGAGACGCTTTCCCAGGATATTTGCAAGGGACCTGCGAACTGTGGCCCATTCCCACGCAAGACCTTTCCTATTCAGGACACTTTTCAGGACACATATTGGTTAATTTCGGACTGGGACCTTATAAAAGAAGAGGACTTGATGAGCCAAATTCATAGTCTTTATGATTTTCTTTGCGTTAAAGTTCTGCTGGATCAGCACCGAGCGGGAGTAAGGACTTTGGGGACGGTCTACGAGATGCAGAAACCCCAACCATTTACATCAACTGCTCCTCTGACTCCTATTCAACATTCTGAGAATTTACTCTGGGATAGTGTAATTAAAGTGTGAGATTATTTTGCGACAATGGGAAGGGAGCAGATGCATTTGCATGCTGCAATACTACAGAATTTAGAAAGGGCTTCAGGGAATGATGAAACGCTACAGATGATGAATTCCATAACTGCTCAGAATTATTCTAATACAGCGTCTCAGAGAGGCCAATCTTCGATCTGACAACCAAGCGGGTAGCATAGATACATTAACTAAAGCTGCGAGGAAAAGAAAAAATCGCTACGAACTTTTATTGATTAAATACAATAACCTTAGACAATAGCTTGAGAGATCTGCGAACTTGCCCTCCACTGCGAGCACTGTTGGTTTTAAAGAAAATGATCGTCATGTATTGACAGCTTCACCTAATACCACATTTGCTGGGGATTTCATTGACAAGTTCTCACAATTGCCAAAAGCGCATTTACCTGATAATTACTCTTTAGAGTGTTGAATACTCCTCCTCCACGTAGTTGGAAGACTGTTTCCGCAACAAAAACAGCATTGATCCCGTTCCAACTCCGTTCGTCGACAAGAAGTTGCAAGCAAACCTGGAGGTACTCTTGGACAAGTTACCAGACGAGCTACTTGATGCTTTGGATATCCAAATCATACCAAAACAAGATACTGCTCAAGATACTGTCATCCATGCCAGATTTGCACCATCAAAAAAGGGATTCGTGCCCTGAAAACCAAGACCTGACCAGTTCCCAAACTTCGACCCAAACCCGAACTCGCTCCGGAACACCATCATCTGAGACTAGGAGCAGAGAGCCTTCAGGAGAGAAGAAACAGAAAAGGAGCCGGAACTGGAGCCCAGAGAGCATAGGACCAAGATCAGCATCCAAAAGAAGCATTTGTTCAACTGTTAAAAGTGTAATTACTGTGCCACCGACTTCCAAAAGGGGACCAACGTCTACGGCCACTTCTTCAACGTCGACTGTTGCGGATGAGACAACGGGTCGCATCGTCCCTTATCAACCACAAATGCAGCCTCGACAATTGGATCCACTGATTATATATATAAAGTTATGGACACTTTTATGCCTGGAGCAAATGGGCATTCGACCTTCCACGCTCTGGTACTGGGAGATATGGACTACTAATTGTATGTAAATCTTTCGAGAATGGACAGACCCGGGAATTTGCAAGAGGCAAGGTGGTGGTGCGTCCGCAAGAGTAATAAAACAAATTATTGCTTTAACCATTGGATGGGAGCATAACCCAGACAGGTAGAGCAAAGAAGGTCATAGGGGCATCGTCATCCTACGGCAAACATTGAGACGGAGGACATAAATGTCCTCCTGATCATGTTATACCCGAGCATCCATGATCAACTTTATCTTTGCCACTTCCAAGAAATAAGTTTTTAAGTGTGCATGCTAAAAGTTGATTTGCAATGTTCATTGTCTTAGTGTGTTCTTGTTTACTAAATGTATTCCTTTTCATTTGCCTTCATTTTGCCTTTCTTTTGAGATTATATCTCTTATTCATTGGTTTATATCTGTAGAATTTTAATGTAATTTTTTTTGTATTTTTATCTTACCTGCTTACTCTGTGAATTAACTGCATGCTATGCGTTCCTGGGTTAATTGGGGAAGGGTATGTGGTGGCCAGGTGCTGTTATGACACTGGCTTATGTCAAACCCTGTAAAGACAAAATGCAAATTTACACTACACAAAGCAACTGAAGTTCAGTTGCTAAGCAACGACCCAATAGGAGCAGATAGCAACAGGTACTTATCTGATTGGCATGTTGCATTGTGGGTTCTCCTCATCCCTGTGCCTAGTTGATGGAGGAGGACCCTCTTTTTGTATAAAAGGGAGATGCTCTCACTAAGAAGCAGCTTTCACTTGCTCCGAACTTTGTTGAATGTAATTCTCTTCGATAATTACTCGATCTGTAAAATAAAGCATTCAATTATCTTTCAATATGAGTAATTGTGCCTATTCTTCGACTATGCTACGATTCTCTCCGATTTACTGCAAACTTCATCCAATTTAGCTTCCAGGACTTTGATGAGGGCATTCTTCGAATGGAACCATAAATCAACCGTATATCATGTAAAGTGTCATCCTTCTAAATCTACGAGATTGTGTTAAATCTGTTACGTGCAAGTCTCTAAAAGCTATGAACATGGCCGACTCCGAACGAAACCCCATACCTGAAGAAATGGAGGATAGAGAGGACTTTGTAGAAGTCTTGGTCCCTGTTACGGAAGTTGAGAACCCCCTGTACCTGATAGATGAATCAGTCCCCTTTAAGGAAGTACACCTGATGCTGTCCATTAAATCTGAAAATCATCAAAAAGAACAAAGATAGTAATCAATTTGTGGCACAGATAAAAATTTGGAGCAAAAACCAATGTGTCGCAATCAACCAAATTATGTAGATATAAATAACTTTTTACAACATTAAAACCATTAATAATTTTTAAGACTTTAAAAACATTAAAATAATAAAAAACTATTATAAAATAAACTATAAGTCATGCAGCTTATAGTCATACGGCTATATTGTCATGATACAAGAATGAAATACATTTGGCGTTAAAGACGCCATTCTCTGTTCATTATATCTCTATAAGAACAAAGAATTGTTAGAAAACTCAAAATCAATACATGCCAGAAATGCACTCTACAATTAAGTCTTCAAAATTACATTTCGAGTTCAGAAATGCTCCAGAAAATACATTTCAAGCCCAGAAATACACCCAAAAAAGCATTTCGAGCCCAGAAATGCACTCGAAAATGCATTTCGAGCCCAGAAATGCACCAGAATATGTACATGTATCTCGTTTTGTCAAGGAAATTGCATAGAATTAGAAGTATGCTTATGTTCAATGCCAATTACCATTAACCATAGGCCTCTTTGTATGAAGTCATAAAAATGCCCATAAAATGGTGCCAAGAGTTGGCCTGCTAGTTAGCTTAATGCTCAAAAAATAACCCTTCGCTTTTAAAGTTAAAATTTGAAAAAAAACAAATATTTCTTACCTTACACAGATTTTCCTAAAATTTCCTTTTTTCGTCAAAATACGTTGCCTATTCTTCCTTAATTTGCTATATAAAGACTGCATCTGTGTCTGCATGGTGCGACACAAATAGCTGTTACTAGAAAAAACTGTAATGCCGGATTCACATCTAGGCGGATTTCATCCGCCTGGCGGAGGCAGACAGCTCCACGCATGCGCAGTGCATCGTTGAGATGCACGTGAACATTTTATGACGTAGGTGGCGGACAGGCGGATAAAGTAGAAAAATATTAAACTTTTCCGCCTGTCCGCCACCTACGTCATAAAAATATCACGTGCGTCTCAGCTGCAGGGGTTTTTTTGAATTTTTTTTTAGGAATTCTGCACAAAAGAGTAATGACATGCGCCTTAAACCCATGAGCTAAAATGTGCACCAGCATTTTATCCGCCTAGATATGAATTGTGTGGCGGAGGCGGATGTTTTCTTCTCCACCTCGCTCATTCTCCGCCTCCGCCAGGCGGATAAAATCCGCCTAGATGTGAATCCGGCATAAAACACACCGCAAGTTTCAATCCCAACAGAGGGGTAACAATACGTATAATGCTGCCCCCAAAATCCAATTCTTTATGGCGCGGCTAAAGTTTGGGTTTACAACCACTAGGTGGAAGCACTGTTCCGGGACGAGGTGTCCGTTGGGTGGTCCTTAGGGACTTGCCCCCAACCTGACCCTCTACTTAGCAGAGCGCCCCCTGTGGAATTGGCACGCTTATCCACTTAGGACAAGAGCGTGCGAATGGACGTCAAATCTCCATATGATGCAAAAGAGCGCGAAAATTTTAAAATCAAATTTGCACTTACTTGCAATTCCCGGGCCTGGGAACCTGCTGAGATTCCTGGTGTTTTTCTTCAATACAATTCTGAAATAAAACTTCTCTCCAAACTTTACGAGATTAAACGCTTTTCTTCTACTAACAAATTCCTGTGATTGCTTCACAATTAAAAACCCTTCTATAATTTTTACCCAAATATTCGGCAACGAGTTGTCTATAGCGCAGGCAACTTTTTCAGTTCAGTCTCCGCGGAGATGACTGGAACTGATTGCTTAATGAAAAATTTAAGGAACAAATTGTTACAATAAAAACGTTTTTAATGCTGACAATTTAGAAAGTATGACTTGTGTCATAAATTTCACAAATAAAAATTTTCTTTAAAATCTTTTCAGATTACACAGGCTCGAATAATCACTAGCACTGGAAGGTTTCAACAAGGTAAACTTTTGAAATAAAATTGTATTTGTTCTTTCAGCCCAAAATAAAATAAAGAAATTTCAATAAAATATATTTAACTCAGGCTCAGTCTGTTTGACTTCTTTCTTTGGGTTGTTGTGAGTGTAAAACTCAAAGCTTAGACTACAAGTTTAAAAACTTAAGTTTAAAGGCACAAGTGAAGTCTAAGTTTAAAACTTGGCTTAAATACTAAATTTTGAATTTAGTTTCAAAGTCAGCTGCCCAATCATGGGATCAGCTGGAAGGAAGCCTGAGGCAATCCTCCAATCCAAGAAGGAAGTAAGCCGATGAGGAATTGGTGACATAATGCATTATGTCACCATTACATAGCGTCTGTCTTTGGAAACCGTTAGGACCCCTGTTGAGTCCAGATGGGGTTAAGGGGTGACTAATCCCTGTTGCATGCCTTGGGGCTGAGTCAGCTCGTGGTCATGACAATTGATGACTCATCAGTGACCACTGGCTATGTATTTAGGCCTAAGTCCAAAAACAAAATATGTCTAACGCATCAAAATTAATTTAAAATTCAGAGTAAACTTGTGACCATCCACGTTTCGGGGGATACAAGCAATTAAATCAGTGACAAAGAAGTATTTCATGAGTTCTTTATGAGCGCCAAAAGGGCTAGTCTGATCAATTAACAGCAAGAAGGGGTTGTACATATATTCGTAAATGACAATGGACAATATGCTTCTACAAGCGTTGACACTGTATGTGTGTAAAGCAAAGCATTGACATGTATGCAAAATCAATTGATGACTACACT
>JAQGCC010004989.1:0-12218 GCA_034698905.1 Xestoiulus laeticollis
GCACGTGTCACCACAAGTATTTTAGTTTTTAATTTTTTAAAAATTCCCTATAAGTGGGAAAATTATGAAATTTTGATCATGTAGTAGCTACAAAAATACTGCATGTTTATCACTTTTTATTTTTTTATTAAAACAAGTAGTTTTTTTATAAGTATGTTTCAAAATTCAAAATTTACATACAAAAAAATTTATTCAATTTTTAAGAATAACTGTCCAATATACATACTGTATATACAATAGAAACTTTTTAAAATTATACTCTTTTTAATACTCTTTTGTGACCAAAGAAAAAAATCGTTTTAGATTGGTTATTATTTCAGACTGGTTCATCTGTAACATGCTGCATGCAGTGTATACAGTTACAAAATAGGGAATTTCCCCTTTTTGAATCCTTCATGAGCCAATAGCTATTGCAATGTCGACACTATTTACACGGATGCAAAATTGGGAATTTCCCCTTTTTGAATCCTTCATGAGTCAATATAGCTATTGCAATGTCGACACTATTTACACAGATGCAAAATAGGGAATTTCCCCTTTTTGAATCCTTCATGAGTCAATAGCTATTGGTCGACACTATTTACACAGCTGCACAACAGGGAATTTCCCCATTTTTTCAATCCTTTTAGATGTGTACTTGTACAGATAAGTCAGTAATTGGGTATCACGAGCAAACTTTAATTACCCTGCATCTCTCTAGCTGCCATTTTTGTTTCCAGGTTTAATATTTTTGATTCCATGTTTGATATTATTTGCAATATTGTTGATATTCCCTTAAAATTCATTGGGACCAATAAAAATTATTAAATATAACTTAATGGAGGTTTATTATTTTAAACATAGGTCGACAAGTCTGGTCCGGAACATTTTATTATTTTTCAAAGGATAGTATTATACACAGAATTATTTTAGACATTCTACTAAGCAAAAGCTTGAATTATAAATTTAATCAAATCGTCTGTTTAAAGTTGAATTGCAGATCTTGGCCCATCCAAAAGACGCCATAGTCGCTACGGGTGGCAGCGCCACCTTGGAGTGCAAGTTCAACATGGAAGTGAGCAAATGCTCCTGGTACGAGGACTACTTCAAAGAAGTCAAGCTGTCCAAATACAACGTCTACTCAGACACAAGATCAAATGGAACCAACACCAAGGACTGCACTTTGCTCATCCATTCCTTCAGCAGGGGCATTGACGCCAACTGCTTCTATTGTGTAGGAACAGGGGCTAAGTCTGCCAACTCGGCCCTAGCCACCACAAAGGGATGTTTGGCTCTACAGATACCAGACACTTCCGGTACTAATTTTCCTTTCTTCAATTCAATTCAACTCAGTACCCTACAGTCAGCAAACAAATGCCATGTGGTAGGGGGAAGGGGTAGTATCCATTTTAAGAGAATTCTTCCACATCAGTAGCAACTTAGATATCGTTGTTAGATTGAACGTGAACTGAATTTTAACTATCACTAGAGATACTATTCCATCGGCTAATCGCATGCGAAAACAAGGACCAATTGTAATTAACTGTCCTCTTTGGCGTCAATTCAATTCAATTCGTTACCCTGCAGTCAGCATTTATCATGCCATGTATCAGGGAGAAAGTGCCAAATATTTAAAGGGAAGAGTATATGGTCGTGGATGCATTTTTGGGGAACTATCCCCACATCTGCCTATACATTATGTGCCTTTACGAGCAATTACGGTTGGTTATGGAAAACCACGAAAAACCAAAACCAGGATAGCCGACTGGGGTTCGAACCCAGGGTCTCCCGAGTTCAATAATGTTAGTGTAGCTACTTAGCTAAAAAAACACTTAGGCATAAAAGTATTAAGGTGCGTTTACACCACGCGAAAATGGAAAAGAAGTTATTCGAAAACTAGACGACTGTGGCAAACGAGAAAAACGATGCTAGAAAACCGACCTTGGACGCTTGTCCAAGGTCAGTTTTCTAGCATCGTTTTTTGCATCGTTTTTCTTGTTTGCCACAGTCGACTAGTTTTCGTATAACTTGTTTTCCATTTCCGCGCAGTGTAAACGCACCTTTAGAAACAAGATGTGCATTATCAGGAAGATTAAATTCCACATAACTATTTCCTAATCAACTTTTCCTAGGAGCTAAGAAGTTTCACTTTTACTGCACGATGAGAGCCTCATATGCAGCTTTTTTGTTTGTTTTGTTGCTAAACATGTACATGTATATTGATGTGTATTATTGCTTCAGCTGATGCCAGCGTCCTCGCCGGCCCTAAAGATACCTCAGTCCAAGAAGGTGCTTCAGTGACCTTAAGTTGTAACTTCACTACACCTATCCTGTCCTGCGGATGGATCCGGAATGACCGCAAAGATCTTCAGCCGATCCAAGATCGGTACGAGTACATCAACTTCGGTCGCACCACAAACAACTCTGCAGATTGCTCCATCCGGATCAACCAATTCAAAGAAATGGACGCAGTGTATTGGATGTGCTATGCCCAGAGGGCGCAAGGAGGCAGCATTGACATCATCAAATCCAATTGGGCCAAACTGACCTTTGGGCCCAAGGTAGAAGACACAACGACCATGACCATCCCTACAACAACAGGTAATGGAATTAACAATGCAATTCATAATTTTTATGGCACACCGTCTAAAGCACGCAGGACAAAATTGCGCTGACATAAGCGCATTACGACAAAAGCGCACATAACAAAATCGCGCAATGACTTAAGTGTGCCGAACTTGCCTAAACTAACCAAACTTAACCTAATCTAACTTTAGGATGTTAAAATTCATAACTTTCATAATTTTTTTTTGTTATGCGCTTATTTCGGCACTTATTTGTCCTGCGTGCGCTTTTGGCGGGTTACAAATTTTTGTATCTTGAGATTATTAGATCTTGGTTTTCACTATTTGCTTTTTAAAGCTGCCATGACAACAGAAATACCAATGACAAAAATGGATCTGACAACATTAAGCCTGACTGAACCAACTACAATGGAGACATCAGAATCATCAGCCAATACTGTGACAGAAGAATACATGTCGGTCATTATTGCTACAGTGACCTTGGTATTAGTACTGCTAGTTATCATCCTGCAAGGGGCAGTCATTTTCTTCATCAAATACAGGATGCAAAGCTATTCCAGTAAATCCAAAGTTATATTTTTTGTCATTACATACATGTATATGTATGTTCTAGCAAGAAGTCATTACCTGTTTCACTAAAATTATAAATTTCAATTTTCAGAATATCAAGTCGACACCATCAATCTGTAAGTAATAACAAAAACAATACTTAGTTTTATAAAATTTGTTAATATACCAGATTTATGTATCTTATATTGTTAAAATTTTCAAAAATTTGATTTGAATCAATTTTCTGTCATTTTGTTACAGACCTAGGATTGAAAAGCAGAATCTTCTAGAGTGAAGAAGTTTCACCATTTATCAGCCTGACGAAGTAACATAAAAATTAAACTATTGACATTTATGTTAGCGAAACTTTCTAATAGGATAATCAACTCACTCAAACAAGTTTTTAAATTTTATAAATGTTTAAATAAAATTTTTGAAACCGATTGTGTGTTGCATTTAATTCACATTTGCAGTACATGTAGGTCTAAAACTATTTCACAAGAATAAACCCTTATGAAATTCACATTAATTCTGTCATAAGGTGAACCTTAAGCCTGACCTTCATTCTCTTACCCAGTACTGCTCTTACCAAAAGTAATTAAAGATATCATAAATGAGTTGATAACACTGTTTTAGTATCTCTCATCAATAGAATAAACTAATGACGTTAATTTTTGTGGATTAACATAATTGAGAAGTTGCCAAAACTTGCAGGGTGGACATACATGTATGTATATGTATATTGCATTTAATGGAAATATGTCTGTAAAGTTTATAATTGTAGAGGGTCTTGTAATTGTAAACTTTATAGACATATTTCCATGAAATGAAATATACATATATTTAAACATAAAATTTAAACAAATAATAGAATATTTATGCTAGGTCCTCGTACATTTGATTTGTTCCTATCAGTTACCAAAATTAAATGAAAAAATAATTAAGAAAAAAGGCTTATTCTGGTATGCAACCCTCTTAACACAGTGTTTTTGTTCTTAGTGCTTGCTTTCATTTCATTATAAGAAGCAGTCATGAACATACACGTTTTTAGTAAACGCTAGCATATTTTTAGTTGTTATCATTTTTTTTTAAATGGACCAAAATAACGTCATCTTAACAACATGTTTGGGATCAATTAATACGTTCTTATATACAATATTTCATCACGCCTGTTCTGCTATAGTACATTAACTTGAATAACCCTAGTTCAATTGGTGTTAAATCTGTAACATGGCAGGTTTTTCTAACACTACTGTAGATGTTTGACCTTCACTTCCTTGCCAACAGCGATTATAGACATTATAAATAAGCTAGGATTACTATTTTAATATCTTGGGCCAATTAAGTATAATCTAAACCAATTATGTCTTCCCGTAATGAATAGAGTTGTGAAATTACCAAAATCTTCATCTTTATATTTTGGAATACAGTTAAATTAAATACCAACAACTTGTAGGGTGGACAACAACTGGTAAGTTTTTCTACAGTATTATTAACAATTATCTTTTTAAAAACTTAAAACAGAAAAACGTCATAAATATTAAATGAGTCATTAAATAATATACCAGGTTTGAAATATATGTCATATATATTATCGTTCAGATGTCTGTATTATAATCTCTATATACACACACGTACATCTGAAAATCTATATAGTATGATAACTTGCATAATCTAATTTATTTTATAGAATATAACAGTATATCTCCATATCATAATTTTGTAAATAGAAGACATTTGGATACATTTACAATATAATCTGTCTAAAATAATATTCTTGGTAATAGGGAAAAGTATTTTAGACAGGTTAATCTGTAAACACATACTACTTTGTATACAGCTGGAAAATAGGGAATTTCCCCTTTTTAAATCCGGCATGAGTCACCAGCTATTGGTCGACATTATTTACACAGCTGCAAAATAGGGAATTTCCCCATTTTTTTCAATCCTTATACATGTATGGATAAGTCAGTAGTTATTGGGTATCACCAAGTTTAATTGCCCTTCATCTCCCTGCCATTTTTGTTTCCATGTTTGAAATTTTTTGTAATATTGTTGATATTAAAAATTACAAATTATTAAATATCACTTTATTATTTTATTATTATTTATTATTTTAAACATGTAGGGCTCAAGTCGGGACCGGTTCATACAAATTGTATTTTATTACTTTAAAGAGGATATTATTTTACACAGGATTATTTTAGACTGGTTTTACTGCAAACATATAACTGGGCATATGTGATAATTTGTAATTAAAATGTCATAAATTGGTATTATGCTATAAGTTCTAATAAATATTTCTCCAATTATTTTGAAGAACATGAAGCATATCCAAGTGTTGATTCTCGCCATATGTGGGATGTTGACAAGATGTCAGGGTAAAAGTTCTAATAACGCAATATATCTATCGATTATATAGTGTGCCATATTTTAATAGCACATTTTTATTTACTCGTTTTTAAGATTTAGGATGGCCAAAAATAATTAGCCAACCCCCTTCAGAGATTTACTATTTGAACACAATTGGGGTTAACTTAACATGTGTTGCCAGTGGTCAACCAGAACCAGTTATAACATGGTTGGATGCAGACGGAAGTCTACTTACAAATGTTTCAGGAATAAGACAAATATTCACTAACGGAACATTACATATAAAACCTTTTTATGCCGAGTATATAATCGGTGCTAGACACTACTACCGCCATATATGTTTAGCAAAAAACATTCATGGTTCAGTGATTTCAGGAATTATTGGAATAAATCCAGGTAATTAGAAGTTCACTTTTATTAAATATAGTAAGTGATAATTTTTATGATAATGGTTAAGGGGGAGGTTGATATCTTAAAATAAAAACCTCAGTATAGGAATTTACACTCGGCAGGAACTTTGACCTTAAAAAAATATTTACTTTTTCATGTAGTTCTCAAGCAGCATGTCAAAGTGGAAGTTTACGATGAATATGTGCTAAATGGAAATATCGCAGTTTTCAAGTGCATTATACCAAATTTAATAAACCATCATTTCAGCGTGATATCTTGGTACATCGACGACAAAATTATAGAAAGCGAAAGTAATGGTATGTATTTTAACACGTTTGGAGATTACGTGTGTATACACAGGCAGTATAGGCCTGACGAGAGGGTGGAGGGGAATTCCCCAGGCCCGGGATTTCTAGGGGCTCAGACATCGATGTATTCTAACGTATTTTCTCGTAGTTTTGAGTGTTTTTATATTTTTACTAGCATGATTTTCTTGATTTCCTCGGGCATTTGTCATGTTTTTATGGTGAATTTTTGCTTAAAATTTCGTTTTCTATTTTATTGTGTATTTCGGTGTGCTTGTTAGCTGGTTTTCTCTTATTTTAACTTGATGTTCTCCTAGTTTTTACATGTTTTCCGTGTTTTTCCCTATATGTTTCAAAGCACCGGTGAAGCGTTTATTCGAAAACCAAAAAAAAAATGTGTATACGCTCGTACAGTATATATACCTAGATAATTTTTTCTATTGTTTTCTGGGGTTTTTATTTGTGAGAAAAACCCGGGGTCAACCAAAATTCCTGAGACATACGCCGGGTCAACCAAAAGTCCGGAGACATTCCCGGGGTCATCCCCCGTGCGATATGAGATATTTGTTTCCCCTTGGTTCGTTTCATTTTGGTTGCCCCAGGTTTTTCTCACAAATAAAAACCCCAGAAAACACTAGCAAAAATTATCCGGGTATATATATATCAAATCATCAATCGAAAAACAAAATTAACACAAAAAGCACATGTGAGAAACACTGATAATCACAAGTAAATCACGATGAAAACAGAAAAATAAAGTAAAATGCTGAAAAAAATGGGAAAAGCGCTTTTTTATAAAGTGAATTATTTATTTTAAAAAACGCTATACATGTTAATTTAATATTCTATTATACGTGTATACATATGTTGCAAATCTTACCAGGATATTTACCAAATATAAAATGTATTTACATATACGAGCACGTATTCTCGTACATTGTAAGTACATGTGTGTATACAATGTAGACCTATATAATCATACATATCATACATGTACATGGGTACAATTTATACATGCATGTACTATTCAACCAGGGTCGATTACTATTGGTCCTTCTTTTTGCATGCGATTAACCGATGGAATAATCTTCCTAGTGATAGCGTTAACTCATTTCAAATTTAATTTAACAATGATGATGGGTTAGTCGCTACTGACGTAGGAGAATTGTCCTGAAACAATCACTGCAGTTTTATGTTCAGTAAGCTAATACAATATCTAAAAATAAATTCAATTGTTATATTTGTCGTTTTTTTAGGTGGTCATTATTCCATATGTGAGAGTGGTCTATTGTTTATAAACAACGTAAGCTCAACAGATGCTTTAAAACAGCACAAATGTAAAGTTCGTTCCCATCTAACTAAAGAGGAAGTGATGAGCAGTCCTGGAATGCTGATTGTCACAAGTAAGTATTATGAAGATACTATAGACAAATATGAAAAAAATCTAATTAACCTATAAGAGCTAATTATTAAAATTCGCAACTTTTTAAATGCTTTGTGCTTCCATATATTTTCCAGATCCCACTTTCAATATAGCACCACGCATCTATTATATCTCTACTAGTTCGAGCGAAATTAAAGCACGTCAGGGTAGCATTGCCAAAGTTTATTGCGTTGCACAAGGACTGCCAGTTCCTAAATACCAGTTAGTAAATATTAGCAGCATAGCGTGGTATACGCTACCTTATCGACATAACTGTCTTTTAGCGTACTGCGCATGCGCAATTCCTTATATACTCGACCGAGCCGTTAGCGTGTACGAGAAGCAGTATGCTTCTTGTTATGCTGATGCTATAATGTTAGGCTTTTCTAAGTTTACTAGAAATATACAATGTATAATCTAAAGTTGTGCATTGCCAGAATATTTTGATATATGAAATTTCATTCTATTTGAAGGTGGCTTCGACAAACTGAAGATGAAAAGATTGTGATTGAATCTAATGATCATTACAACATCTCAAACAACGTAATCATCATTAATGGAGTTCAAGAATCAGACGATGGTCCGTATGTTTGTGTAGCAAGTAACAACTTGGGCGAAGTGGAAACCGGAACGCTTTTGTACGTAAATAGTAAGTGGAAATATAACATTAACATTAGCAATAAATGATCATACAATCGCATATTTATAGTATATAGAAAAATATATTTTCTGTTATACATATTCACTTCAGGTCCATTGACTGCCGAAATTAAACCCAAAGTGAATACGGTGGTACTAGGTGAACGAGCCTCGTTTTCCTGCTCTACTTCAGGTTTCCCTGCGCCTGCAATATATTGGACAAAAGACGGAAAACACCTCATATCAAGGAAATTATATCGTTATCCTTCAAAAGAACAATTACAGATTTTATCTGTCCAGAAAAAAGACGAGGGATTGTATCAATGTTTTGCTGTGAATGAAGATGATAATGTCCAAGATACAGCACAATTGATAATCACAGGTAAGAATGAAAGCAGTACAGTGAAACCTGTGAATAGCGCAAAGTCTTAATAATAATATTTTTTAATTATATTTTTATATTTAATAATAAATTTTAAATGGTTTTTAACATAAACAGAACCGAAAAATACATATAGAAAACAAATGATCGCTCGATATAGAACTGCATCTAAGTAGATTTAGCCATCTTTACTTTATATTGGGTGTACATGCATGTATCAAAATACCTTTTCTAAATGGTAAACATGCATTCACTATGCTAATATATTTTATTTGACATTTATCGCCCTCATTTTGGGATTTCCCACTGAGTGAAATTTCATTGTTGCATGCTTTGGCGTACGCTCTTCGCAGGTAAAACAGTGATGTTGTCCCAAGCAACCAGTGCGCATGTCGTGTTTCGCAGGGAATTTAATACGCTATATGAAGGTGGTTTGTTCTATAAAATCGATCAGTGCCGACTGCGAGGGTGCGCTACTCCCAGGTATATAGTACGCTATACGGAGGGCTCGTATTCGCAGGTTTCACTGTATTGCGAAATTGAGGTTCAATGATTGAGTTACAGCGTGTATATGTATTGATTGTACGTATTTTGTTTATTTTCATTTTTCTTTTGTTCATTTTACACTAATTAATTACTGAATGTGAATAAGTGGTGACCCATACAAGTTCACATATGAACTTCGGGTTATTATAGATTAATAAATATATATCTTAAATAGATGATAATTTATAAGAAAAAATACCATATATGAGTATACATCCAACTTTTGCTGATAGTGTTTTACAATAAATAATATTTTCCACATATACGAGTATACTAGCTGTATATGCTATATATTTAAATAATTATTCCGACCGAAATGTATATTAATTTTCAATAATTGAATATATATCAAAAATTGCACATTATGCTCATATATGTATTGCATATTAATTTATAATACATTGTATAAGTTTAATTATTTCACGGAATATATTTTTTTCAGTTTTTGAAGCTTATTATATTTTTAATGTTTTTTAAAGATGCTGTAACGACAGAAAGTCCAGCCACCAGCACAGATCAGACAGATACAAGTCTGACAGATTCAACACAAACTGAAACAAAAACGACGACAGCAATTTTAAACACCACAGCTGATCAAACAATGTCAAACAATCTGTCAGAACCAACCACAACGACAAAATCGTTATTATCAACTAATAATGGTTCAGAATACTTAAACACATCAAAGAAAGTTCAACTGGCATGTTTGATTATAGTGCTGGCTTTCATTTCATTATAATGAGCAGTCTAATTGACAAGCTTTGGAATTGCATGTAAACCTACATCTATTTTTGAGTATAAGGTATTTAGGAAAATTTACAAATACACTATATTCATGTGGTATTCTCCATAAACATGCAATATACTTACAAATCTACTTTGATTTACTAACAATGAATAAAAATGGCATAAACATGAAATCAGCTGTGTTGTTGCTTAAAATTCGACAAAAACTGAACAACAATTTTTAGAACCCAATTAAACATAGCTTTTAAGGCTGAACTAAACACTTCCCCCCCTTTCCTATGGGTTTCCTATGGGTAAATTTCTTGACGAGCCCAGCACATTTTCTAAATAAAATTCTGCGAAAACAAAAATTATTGAAAATAGTGTGTTCATAGATCTAGGGCACTGAGAGCATGTTTTTTTATGGAAATGTCCCTTAAATTTTAAATTTAATAAATATGAATACATTTTAAATTTAACTGGGCTCTCACGTGGCTGTCTTCGATGCCACCAACAGGCGTTTTTCGGAATTTGAATTTTGTTACGAAATCAGCAAATTGATTCTACCAGTTAAGGTGTGTATTTTAATTTTAAAGCATGAATTATTTATCTAGCTAGGCACAGATACATTTATATTAACCAATCTTTAATATTAAGCAAGTAATCAGTATACATTTTGGAAACGCGACGATAAGTTGCAGGTAGCTGACACCAGGTGGCAGCAAAACCATGCAAAACACCCGCCAAATTTTATATGAATCTAATTTATTAATTTTATAAATAACCAGACATTTTCATAAAAAACATTGTCTTTGTGTCCTAGATCTATATGAAAACAATTTTTACCAGTTTTTTTCCCCATAATTTTAATTAGAAAAGACGCTGGGCTCGTCAAGAAATTTCCCCATATTAAAGGGGGTGTTAACCGGTGTTTAGTTCATCCTTAATATTTGCTAATTCTTGATTCATATTTTATTGGCAAATGTTTTTTTCTGTATCTGTGGTAAGATAACAATTCGTTGAAAATATATTTGTGTATTTTGTGGGTGTAGTTTATGTTTTTCAGTAGTTTCATTTTTACAGCACTTGGATATCATGTTTTAGTTAAAAATATCAACCTCGTTGGAATTTATACAATTTTAAGTATCCATAATAAAATTTAAAATCGTTTTAACCTCAAATTATATATTTATAAATTTAAATACAAGACATTTCTGATAAAACTACAATGAAAAATGTCTACCTATACATCGCATTTGCTACTATCACTGGTGCAATCTGTGGAAATTCAAGAGGTAAGTTCTAGTATTTAATATTTATATATCTGATTAAATAATTGTAGGGCTAAATGCATATTTGTCATGTTATGTCCAAAATATGACAATGTCTTATATCTCAACCAAGCATCACTGTATTGTATTGAAATATGAAATTAGTGATGCCTAAAACATATATACAGTATATGGGTCAAAGGGCATTTAGACCTATGTTTAATTCAAACATGTTCTTGTATGTTTAGATTTGGATGTGGACCATGTGGTACTGTACCATCCCGAAAATATTACTGCCATGGAAGGAGGAAACATTATTTTAGAATGTATATTTTCCAAAAATGTACATAAATGCTCATGGTATCACAACTCAGATAAAGTAGACACCAGGGGGCGCTATTCATATCTCAATCAAAAATTCAATGGTATTAATACTAGAGATTGCACATTAATGATAACGGATTTAAGAAAAAGTGACGAAGACAAATGGCATTGTTCAAATATGGATGAATCTGACAATAGGACCGCAATCATGTCCAACATCGCTTATTTAACAATATTTAAATCTAACGAGACTTTAAAAATAACGGTACGTCCTGAAGAAAATTCACCGAGTAAGTCAAAGGTGGAATATAGTTATCCGAATGGTAAAATTATATAAGGCATATTTACGGATTTAAAACCTTTTATTTAACTTCACGTGAACGGCGCTTGCTTACTTGTCAGTTTGTTTCGACTTCTTTGAGGTCTATTTTAACCAACTTTCGAAAGTCCTAGAAAGCTGATATTTTGTGTGCAGCTCATTCTCCGGTTATATTTTCTTCTAACAAAATTTAGTAAAGTTTGTTGACATTTTTAAGCCAATAAAATTGCCATTTTAAATGCAAAAAAATGCATTTATTACGCTACAGAGCTCTCAGCGCATTGTAAGCACAGTGCAACCTGCAAATAAGAGCCCTCCATGTAGCGTACTATTCAATTCAATTCAATTCCTTACCCTGCAGTCAGCATGTATATTATGCCATGTGGCAGGGGGAAAAGTGCCAGATT
>JAQGCC010004990.1:0-12218 GCA_034698905.1 Xestoiulus laeticollis
ACTGCCTGTACCCAGGCCAATACATTGGTTCATCTTTTCTGTGTCTGCCAGCACTTGCTGGTTTCCAGACCACAACACTAAGCAGTCTCTCTTCTGATTGCATCTCGTAAACAGGGCATGTCGTCGAATCGGGTTGATGTTGACTGGGTCAGGCGTATCGGAATTGTCTATGGAAAAATTGCAATTTAGTTTTCGGCGTCATCTAATTTGCTTTTTTCTAATTTAGCCACACATTTGTCGATGTAGAGTATCAGCTCCTTGATTTGATTCCACTGTTGAACATTGAGGTTTATACCCTTCTTGTGAAACTTTAGCTGTTGATTCTCGTCATTCATGACATAATCATGAATCTTTACGTATGTATAGTTTTTAAAGGATCCTGCTGAGATGTAACGCTCACCTTGGACCTGGAACATCCCTTCATCCAAGTCTGTTTTTGCCACCTTTGTTTTTGGCTGGTCCTGAGCATCATCCACGCTGACACGCTTTGTGAACGGTGCTGGTGGTGGCGGCGGCATATCTTTCATCGTAACGCGGACTGATAGACTCAAAAAGTTTTACGTCGAAGCAGTGGTTTCAAAATACCGATTGACCAGAGTGCTCAGGGAGCGTAGCGTGCAAAAGCAATACGGATCTTTTCTACAATTCTACCACCTCGAAACAGGCATTAGTGGAAAGGGGCTATCACTCTGGCTCTGGCCTGCTGCACTGCCTAACCCAACCTAACCTATTCGGTTCCAAATGTTTCGTATAGAATAGTTTAGGATAGGTTTGGGTGGGTTAAGGAGTGCCACAGGCCGGCATGATGACCCCTTTCTGCTAACGTCTGTTTTGTGGTGGTAGAATTGTAGAAAAGATCCAGCCAAACACTTACCAATGGGTATTATTCAAAACTCATCAGCCATGTTGGAGATCTTGTATATTTTGCTTCGGATGATTTTGAATTATATGAATACAGAGCTAAGGTGCGTTTTGCGTGGTGCAGCTGGGCGTGCGATGCATCGTCCGTTTAAAGTCGCTGACGACTGTTGCCAATGCCATTATTTGGATGTGTTGTCTGTAGCGGTGGTTGTGATAAAACACATTCAAATAAAACGAGCAAAAACAATCGAAAAAACGTTGAAAAGAAAATTTCAAAAAATAGAACAAATAAAAAATATTTTTCGAATGTTTGGAGCATTATTTCATCTGCACGTGCATATAGTCGCACCATATAAAACACAATTGTAAACAACTGGCGGTCAGCACCAGTCTAATGCCGGATTCACATCTAGGTGGATTTTATCCGCCTGGCGGAGGCGGACAGCTCCACGCATGCGCAGTGCATCGTTGAGATGCACGTGAAGCTTTTATGTGCATCTCAACAATGCACTGCGCATGCGTGGAGCTGTCCGCCTCCGCCAGGCGGATAAAATCCGCCTAGATGTAAATCCGGCAATAGTCACCAGCCGCAACATGCAAAACAACTTTAGAAATTTTATATTTGCAGAATTTTGGGGGCATGTGCACAAATTTCACAAGTTTTTTTTGTTTCATGTGCACAAACGCTTGGGCCAGAGTTCCAAATTCATTGGTGTTTCAAAAATGATTAATCCTTTACTACTGTACTGATACCAGCAAGATTTGCTGATCCATAACGTTAAGGGTGATTTTTATATTGTACTTTGTTGTATCATGTTGCAAAATGAATTAGTTAAACAAATAATTTTTGTTGTTATTCTATTGTAATTGAAAATTTGTTCTGTATACCTAAATTCTCTTCCCATGCATGTGATCGACAATGTGTTGTCATGATAGTGTATAATACGAGGTCGTTTCTTTTATTAGTCCATGGAGTTTACATCATGTACAAATAATTATTTTGCCCATTGTACCAATATTCACAGTGTGTACAGTACATGACAACCATAACCAAGGTGAGATTTTTATCAAGTGATAGAACTGCATTTTTCATTCAGTTGTCCAATCTTTAGTGAGTGTCATGTTCTTGTAGAAGGTCATTTTCCGTAAAATGCTGGAAAATATTTGTTTAGTTTTGCATATTCACATTTTATGTTATGCATTTATTCAGTTTTGCTTTACCTTGCATTTTCCTTGGACACAATAAGTGTTTGCTTTATTGCTTCCACATTTAGTTCCTGTTGGAAACCATCCAGACGAATCCACATCCAATTTGAAATACCTAAATTGAATATGTAAATATCAGTCCATTGCTTCTATAATTTTATTAAGCAATGTGGTTTCTGATACGTTTTAAACTCACCTGGAAATTATACGAGCATCTCTACATGCTACAATACATGGCCGGTCCGGGTCACTTAATACAGCAGGCAGCTGCCTCCCCCAAGGTCCAATTTGAGATACTACCTTAGATTGATAAGTGCACACTGATGTGGCAAACTCCTGCGCAGTTGGAATGGACGAACATGATTCCTAAAAAATTCATGAACTGTGGTTTTGGTCAAATCCTTTTCATACAGGCTACTTGATTTCAAGTAGTTGTTTACCTCTATATCAATTGGATGGGGTTGCCTTTTGGGTTAATTTACAAGAATAAAATATTATTATTCCCAAATATCTTGGAATATTGAAAATTCAGTTTATTTGCAATTAATTTAGCCAAAACCAAAGTCAGGGTAGTTTGCCAAGTTTTGAACTAGGCCTAGTTTATTGTATTGTGATCAGGGGCTTAGTTTTTGTTTCTGTTTTGTGTTGTTTTTGGGAAATTAAGGGCATTTGTTTGCATTCAAAGCATCACTTTAGCTATAACTTCCATTTGACATTGCAAATATATAATGTATATTAACCTCTTTGTATCTTGAGTATCAACCTGTTACATGGCATAATAATTCTTAGATGAATGCCCATGGAGGATAGACTGACCTGATTCGCATCACACAGCTGAAGAGCACTTTTTCCACAACTGCGAAATGTTTGCGGAGTGCAGCCATCCGAGGAACGGACAAGTCGGATCCCTTTCCCACCAACAATGCAACTGGGATGGCACTTTGAGACTGCTTGCCAGACGGTTGAATTATCTTCATTTGGTAAGTCTTGCAATTGTTTGTTTTTTTTATTACTTAATGTTATACTAGGTTCCTCAATAACATGGCAGCCAATTGCAAAGCGGCATTTGTTAGACATGAGTGTACATGACAATATCGATTTGTTTAAAATTTAGTTCATGGACCGGCAATTTATTTTTTAAACTGACCTTTGAAATGTTTTGGTTTTGAAAGCCATTGTTTTTTGGTCTTTCCTGGTAATATCAAATTTCAAATTATATTGGGATTTTTATGCACAAACAATCTATGGACCATCGATTTGCAGTTTATTGCCATTGCATACATAAATTGTAGGCGACTCTGTTATTTTCAGTATTATTTTCAGAATATAACAGTATGTATCTATCTAAAATAATTCTAGATTGGAGATTCGTAGCTCTTTTATTTATGGAATTAATATCTAAACTAATCGTTATAGCATCACTCGAGTATAAGATAAAAATAATGTTGGATTAATAGCATGATTTGAAATATCATATTTACCTATGCATCCTCTCTTTTCGTTACATCGAAATGCCTAATAATTGGGAAAGTGGGTTCTTTAGTAATGGTCCACTTTAGCAATATCCTGCTGTTGACATGATCTTACCATGCATCTCCCATCCACGCAATAAGATTCATGTTGGCCTACGAGTCCGCAAGGTGTTCCATCAGGGTACAAGTTTGGTAGACTTATGGAAGTCCCATTTTTCTGCATGCATTGGACGACACATTTGGCTTGAGCTGAAAAAGTCGTACAGGTTAAAATATTTCACGAATTCGGCCACAGTTTTCTGATCAAACCAATACTTACGTGTGGCACGCTGAAGCTGAATCAATGGCTCTCCAGTTAAGGAGCTGTCAGTTAGTGCCACTTTCAAGCACACTTGACGGGAATAATTGGCAACAGTCCTCCTTTGTGCAGAGACACATATCTGCATTAACAAATACGGAAAACTGTCATTAGTAGAATTCATAATACATTTATTAAATGAACTGGAATCGTTTTCTATATCTAAATACCTAATGTATTATGTATCTTACATTAAAAAACACTAGGATGTTACATGATGCTGGTATCGTAATTTGAAAGATGTTGACGAAGTTGAAACAAAAATGAATCAAATTATGTTAGAATGTACAGAAGCTTTTTTTTTCTTCCAAACTTGCTTTAATCGATAAGCACTCGTGATAAAAAGTATGGAAGATTTCACATGGATTAATGCACTAACCTTTGCTTTTGTTTTTCTTAAGGGGGATCTGAACTGCATGTTTTGCTATGCGGAAATTTTAAAACATAATTTTAAAAAAACTACTTGTTATTATACAAAAATAAAAATTGATAAAAACGCAGTATTTTTGTAGCTACTGCATGATCCAAATTTCATCATTTTCCTATTTATAGGGAATTTTTAAAAAATTAAAAACTAAAATATGTATCATTTTTTTTGGAATACACACCTTGCGAGTACCTGCTGCCACCTAGTGGCGTATTTTAGTTTTTAATTTTTAAAAAATTCCCTATAAATGGGAAAAATTATGAAATTTTGATCATGCAGTAGCTACAAAAATACTGCATTTTTATCAATTTTTATTTTTGCGTTTTAAAATTTCCCCATAGCAAAACATGCAGTTCAGTTCCCCCTTAAGACATATGTGAATAGAATCACAAATTTGAAGTATTCTTACCGATTTGGCATCGCATAATTTATGACGTCTGGACACTCCTCTGCAGTTTTCCAGAGAGTTTCTGTAAATTACAGTACAGGGATTTGAAATGAACTTGGGGACATAATTAAACTGGAATTTACGAGTTTAATCACCTTGCACGTTCGCATTGTCGCGATGAAACTTGAATTCCTCTCAATTTTTCCGAACTTTGCTCTTCGTCTTGCAACAAACATCCCGAAGCGCATCCGGAATAGTGGGACCAGTTGCCCCATCCTCCATCTAGAACTACATCGATTTTCCAGACACAATCACCCTCTTTACACCACTGTATTTGAAAACAGAATAATTTGGTTAATTTGGTTTTACAATTGAGTCAATTTGAATGGAGATCGCGTTTTAAACCTGGATCTTTTATTGCTTTGCATGGATGTTAATGCTTCAGTGGATCTGAATCAATTCCAGATAATGTTTAAAAGTTTATGGGGAAAAACTATAGTGTTTACATAACTTTCCTGGTCCACAACTCGTGCCTTCAAGTGCAGGATGAGCGTATGCATCCTCTCCAAAAGGCCCCATTTGGCAGATTAGGTCATGACAGGAATCCTGAAAAAAAGTGAATTCATAAAATCCATATTGATACTGCCACCGCGTGTGCTGTCTTTTCTGAAGTTTTCCGAGGATCGATATTGCTAACAAGGCCACCAACCCGATCTTGGGAGTTCTATCTTCTAGCTTACAAGAATGATTACTTTCAACAAAAAACCTATAACGCAACCTTGTTCGTTGAGGCTTCTTTCATGAATTGCATAAAGCCATAGCATGCCATGGTTAGGAATGTTGAACTAATAATAGGTAACATCATATAGGCGGCTTTCAGCCATTGCGTCGATGGTCGAATGTCATGGAAATGGCATATACATGTACGTTAATTTGTGGCGTTTCTATCACATTCAAATGTCCTAAGGCTATCCAGCACTTTGTTTGAAGCGGCTAGGTCAGGGGTCGGCAACCTTTTGAGACGGAAAAGCTAAAAGTTATAATTTTACAAAATTTCTCAGTTTTTAAAGAGCCACTTTTTGTATTATGGTATATACACAACTTGACATCGAAAGAGCCGCAGGTTACCGACCCCTGGGCTAGGTCTATTGACAAAAAAATTCACTTTTCAAATTGATGCATCATATGTGAGATGCGCATTATTGATTCATGCTGTGTTAATCAATATTGCTGATGTAATATGGTGATGTATATACAACTCCGCAAGTTTTTCATCTTTTTCGTATATTTTAGCTTAAGGAATATTAAAATAGCATCGTCTGGAAAATTGCCTGCTGGCTAAGCTAAGTCTAGTCACTCTAACACCACTTTCACTTCTATTGAAATAAACTTCTCAATGCCTATAAGCCCAAATTAATAATAATTGCAGTCATCATTTCTAGATTAATTCTCAGAAGGTTTTAAACGTACTTGTTTTGATTTTGCACAATGACAACATGATCATGTTGCATGCACAATATAACTAAAAGGTGTCCATCTTATAGCCTTTATTTTGGAAATCTGTGGAACAATAAGTTTGGCAGAGCAAATAATTAATTCATTATCCAGTGAAGCAAACAAGCTTTGAAGTAAAGAGCAATGGATAAAAATATTTAATAATTGTAGACGCCAGGGTACCATTTTACATAAAATGAGAGCACCAGATGGCATGGCAATGAAGTACGTATACATGTATACAGTAATATCCATTTGACCTACATATCCTAAAATTTTAATTCCACTGCATCAGAGATGGTTATTTTGATTCATATAATGTACTTACTGTGACAATGGGGACGGCATCATGATAGTTCTATTACCCACGATTTTTTTCTTCAATATTGTAGTTTTGAAAACTATGTTTAAGCCGTTAAAATAGGAGTCAGATAGGTGCTATCCACTGATGTTATTAGATTTTACCTACGACCATTTTTTTCAAGGAAAGCCTAATAGAACTTTTTAGCCGTACCACTTAGGACAAAATATCAAAATAAGAAAAAAGAAGATAATGGTCTGTTTATATGAAATGAACTGTTTTTTTGTCTTAATGCCACTAATTTAAAGTTGTTATAATGTTTTTTAAGATCACAGGGAAATTATTAATGTAGCTACGCTGCTGCACAGTGGTGCACTGCTGAGAAGCGACCTACATTTACATGTAATTTAGGGGGGGCTATAAATACAGAAAACTTAACTGCAGTGCACAACTGTGCTGCAGCGCAGATACAATTTAGTATTTACCTCACTTCTTAAAAAATCATATTTTAAAATTGAATTTAGAGACATTAAGACAAAAATAGTTGATTTCAAACAGACCATTCTCTCGTTTTCCTATTGTTACTCACACGAAGGGGATAAAGTCGGGACCTTCGACTATCTCTTCCGAATTTAAGCCTGCATTGCTGATCCGCATTATATCTCTGACCCGGCAACCCTGGAACTGTTGCTTCGGCAATGTGGGCCAACATTCCGTTGCTGTCCTTCAGACACTGAGCATGTGGAGAACTATAACATAAAATGATTCAAGAAACGAAATAAAATAGAAAGGGAAATGTGTGGGTCATTATTCACTATTAAATATAATGGTCCATTACATACCCGAGAAACGTTTGCAGGTAATCGCGACTGCAATCAGACCAAGATGTTTTGCCACCGCCTAGTGTTGCCGACATAATGTACGACTCTGGGTCGCAAGAATTGTGCGGCAGGCCATCATGCTGCATTCCCAAACTATAATCATATATAAGGGTTTGGTCATATGGTTGGTTGATTACGATATTTAAACTCAGTTAGAAAGCTTTAGAATGAGCCATAATGATAGAAATAAGCGATTATTTTGTCAAATTGCAGAGTAGGTGTGGTTGATAAAGCACATAGATTTATAGTGCATAGACTGCTATAAAAAGGTTGCAATTCATGTTTATAGACTAAAACTTGCAAAAATAGGACGAAGCTAGATTCTAATGAGCATATTTACATTTGGGTGGGATTATTTTTATTAAAACCTATTTATTAACTTTGGTCCATTCGTCTTTGTTTGTTTGAACATCTTCAAAATCATTTTTGACCAACTTAAACATGTCCTAGAGATCTCAAATTTTGTGTACAGGTCTGCCCCATGGAACATGTGCATTTGTCTAATTTTAGTACAGTTCTTTGACACTATTACGACCGAAAAAATTCGCTTTTTACAACAAAAAAATAAATAGCAAACGAAAAACGTTTACTCTATGGAGCGCTCTGCTTGCAAGTTGCGATGACGTTCATCCTTTGGATTTCATGTGCCACTCTACGGCCTTCCCTGCTAGTTGATGGTGGGCATGACCACCTAGAGTGCTCCATTCTACAACTGCTGGGAAAGGTTTTACTTTCATTTCCTACTAAATTAATAACACACTACCACAAATAAAACTATAGGTATGGGGGTACAATCAGTTCATATTTCTTTTAAAATAAAAAATATACAATAGTTTTAAGGCTTCGGAAATCTACCACTAAAACTCTATCTTATAGTGAAATCAGCTTTAATTGCCTTTTTGTGTTTCCTATTTTTTTTTTTTTTTTGAAAAACTCAAAGATTGTCAAAATAGATGCTTCAGCTTACCTGTGACCAATTTCGTGAGCCACCACATAAACTGCCTCAAAATGACGACCTTCGTTTATGGTGCAACTACGGGCAGGAAAACACATACCAGAAACTGGTGCCAAACCTACAAAGTAAACAGACATGATCAGAGATGTTCCTGTAGAAATCTGTTGTTGTACCTGTGTTCTTCAGCACTGACCTACCACTCTGTCGTCCATTGGCAAGAGACCATTTTGTGTGAAGAGATTCAATCTAATTACAAATATCTTTATAAGGGTTTGAAATTGTATTTCAAGCTTTTGAGCTTATCTTTTTGGATGCACTCACCCAGTTAATATTAAAGCGTGGTCCCAGTGGCGAGGATCATCGTCAGAACCTGGGTTAAGTCCCTTTTGCCATTGACAAAAATTGGTTAGAAACTTGTCGATGTCTCTGGAGCGATCCAAACCCTTAAACAATGTTATTATTTTAAATTAGTGGTTTCATTAAAACAAATCTGATTTATCGCAAACGTTATCCTTCTGGTAGTCTAAATGTTAATTGGAAAGTTGCTGTTTACTTACTTTTACATCCTTGTCTAGGATTTCTAGTCTGACTATTGGAAGATGCAAGTTACTGCCTAGAGACCGATGATTAAACACCAGCTGAACCTGTATCAATTTGTAATTTTAATGCCTTGTATCCTAGTAATGCACCCACATAATCAAGGTTTTCTAGTAATTTGAAAAGGGCATTTGTCAAACTAAATTAGGTGAAATAACATCCATAGTTTATTGACGCAAGGTTATATTATTTGTTTGAATCAGACAGATAAATTGAATGTTCAATGACTGAAGTTGTTCTTGGGAAATATTTATGGCATATTTACCCTAAACTAATAATAACCCTTATTAAGTCATAATTTATCTTACTATGGATAAAAATCTAACATTGCTTTGCTCCTGGCTATAGAAATTAATTTGATAACTATCAAAAATATCAATGCGAAATTTGTCATGATTACTAGGAACAACATTGTTTTTAATATGCAGATGATGATGACAACAACTAGCAAAACTGGCTTTATATTAACAAACCTTAATAATGCAACAGCAGCTTGTGTTATTAAAAATGAATTTAGCTACAGGCTTATGGGTGTAATAATGAAAACAAAATCTTTTTGAGGCTTCCCTATTTTTGAACCATTTTGATTTTTGTAAAATTTATGATAGAAATCCTTATACAGGGTGCGGAGCTTGAATTTGGACCAAATTCACCCTATAAAATATCGAATGCCAAGTCCATGCTGCTATTTTTTTCGGCTAGAAATATTAGCCCACCTAAAGTTCCACTCTTTATCCGCCACTGTGACATGTGTCCAAAACATGGTAATGTACCAACTTTATTTGACTAATTTTGCTATGCCCTACAAATTTGAAATTTACACAAGTGTTCTATCTTCACTGGCTATTGACATATTAGCAAGGTTTTCAGATGCAGGGTGTTTGTATTACCGTGAAAGTGTTGTTCAAGGTCATGTGCAGTATCATTTTCGGATAACCCATAGTTGACTTTTAGGGAGATGTGAAATTATTAATTTTTTATTTTTATTTAAAAGATGTTTTTTTCTTCTTTGGTCCACTTTCAGGTTTCACACCCTGTATGTATTTGATGTGATGGATTAGTATACTGAAGATACTGTCTGTAAATTATATAATATCCTCACAAAAATGTTGTATAAAAATGTATAATGCATCATAATTGCGTGATTAGTCACAGATAGTATGATTAGTACACGTATCTTGAAAACTGAAATTTTGTCCAAAGGTGTTCACCTTTATTTTTATCGATAAGATGCAACCAGGAATGCGTGCTTATAAATCAAATAACCTGGCATGAAAACTCTGAAAATAGAAGCTGCTTTTCGGGCTTGTTTCGTTTTTTCTGTTTGTTCGCTGCTCGCAGTCTTTGAGTCGTCAATAAGATGGATTAATGGAGATTTTTTTATGTTGGAGAAATAAAGGAAATCCGCTATGTGAAAATGCCCTTCCACCACTTACTGCATTGGCCATTGTCAAGACGACTTTGATTGTTTGAGCATCAGCGTTATTAGGAAATATTCCAGTGATGATATCGTAGAGATCACGATCAATGAAGATGGCAGTCTCTATTACAATGGCAGTGGTCGTGTTAGGAATAGACCTTTTTCCTCTGGAATCTTCAGCTGGGGTCCAATGATGCGATGCCCTCGAAGGGCAGTTGTGAGGTCCAAGCACATAGTCGTGGCGATAAATCAAATGGGGACGACTGGCAGCGTTATTATTAATGGATCTTTTGGTGAAATGATCAACTGGGATTGGACGGATGACCAGATGTTCATTAGATGTGGCGATGATTCCGCTCTGAAAATAAGAAATCGTTTATCCTATGTGGTATTCCTTTTTAGAAAAATTGATTTTCAATAGTTTGTTCGTGGAGAAACGAGAATTTGGGAGCTAACATTGAGTAACATTCTTTTGTAATTACGGCTTTTCTTATGTGTTCTTGCAACAATCGTTTGTGAAGATGTCCAATTCAGCATTTTTTTGCTAGATTTGACAGGGTTGAATCTCTCGAGAGACTTGCGGCTAAAATGGGTTAGTAGAAGTTAAATGGAACATTGTTTTTATTTTTTTTTTTGCAAAAACTAAAATGACTTGGGAGCCCCTTATTTTCTCGCTTGTTGGGCATCATTCCGAAGTTGATCCACAACAAACAAAATAGCGAATATGTTGGGTCGATAGTGCTCTGTTTTATAAAGGGTTTCATTCGTACATCTAAAGCTTTCCTCAACTGCTTTATTTGCATATTTATTGATTAGCATACGATTTCTTGTTGCTGATGGTTGCTAACAACTTAACTGCGTTATGCATGCATGCAAACTGCTGAAAGTGCAAATTTGATATTAATATTATTTTAATTCAAAATTGCAGAGAACTGGCAATGTTATTTAGAATTGTATAGTTATTTACACGTCGCGTGTCAAAAAATTGTCAATTTTAAGGACACCTTGACAGTCGAATATCATATAGCTCTTTATATACTCTTGTCACGAGAATGTACATCTTTAAAAGTTTTATCAAACCCCTTAAAAAAGGCATCTTAAATGTAGCACCAAGTGAAACCACGTACATGTATGCTCAACTTAAAAACTTTTAAAACATGTACAATAAATTTTGTATAAAGTTTTGTAAAATGTAAAGAATGTGTTTTAAAACTCCTATTTTAACCATTTTTTTTAAGAATGTGCAATTTAACTGAGGTTGGGGAATTTGACCAAGCTTTAAATTCTCGTGTCTCGTGTCACCCAAAAAAAAAAAAAAAAAAAAAAACACCTTTACACCTGCTATATGAAAATTCTGTTGTTGCCTTAGGATAGGAAGTGTGGATAGGATAGGATGTGTGCTTTATCGACTGATGGTGTGGGATTTTACCTACGACCTAGTTTTCTAGGAAACTAGAATTATAACTTTTTTTTAGCAGTAACACTTTAATTAGGACAAAATGTCAAAGAGAATGGTCTGTTAACTCCAGAGAAAAAATCCACATTTGGATATCCATAGTATGGAGATTTGGTTAAGGACATCCATTAGTATGGATATACATAAAGATTGATGAAGTTATATTGGATATCCATTTAAATGGATCAAATTACTGTGGATATCCATGGCAATGGATAAAGTTATTATGGAAATCTATGTCAATGGATGAAGTTACATTGGATATCCATGTCAATGGACGAAATTACTATGGATAAAGTTATTATGGATATCTATGTCAATTGACGAAGTTACATTGGATATCCATGTCAATGGACGAAATTACTATGGATAAAGTTATTATGGATATCTATGTCAATTGAC
>JAQGCC010004991.1:0-12216 GCA_034698905.1 Xestoiulus laeticollis
TATAACAAGTAGTTTTTTTAAAAGTATGTTTTAAAATTTCCCCATAGCAAAACATGCAGTTCAGTTCCCCCTTAACTGGGATCGGGTAACAATCTTTATCCCGGACCTAACTAAGGCTCATAGCACCCTGTATATGCTCTCAATTCAATTTAATGCATTACTTAACAGACAGCATATAACATGCCATGTGGCAGGGGGAAAGTGCCAGATTTCTAAGAGGAAGAGCATACGGTCGTGGCCGCTTTTTGGGGACCTATCCCGGCATTCGCCTATATGGACCTTTATGGACGATTGAGAAAAGTTGTGGGAAACCACGAAAAACCACAACCAGGATAGCCGACTGGGTTCGAACCCAGGTCTCCCAATTTCAATGAGCTGAGCGTAGCCACTAAGCCAACCTTGTCGGTATCAATGTTAAATCAGCACCCCTGCAGCAGATTTGGCTGAGTTTAGGAACACATAATTTGCTGGAACACAGTTCCACAGCTCTAGCATTATAGGCAGACAGGATATGACTCATCAGGGAGTTTCCCCTAAAGAAAACAAAAAATAGACTTGCCCACAAGGGGTAGGGAAGCATGCAAGGATAGTACATGTAGCACATATTCAGACATCAATATCTAGTGATGTTGAATTTCAGGACTAGTACATTAGAAAAAATTGATTTCAATTGGCTTTAGTTTGCATGTTGGCTTTTGGTATTTTTTCAACTTTTTTTTTCAGATTGATGGATTCTACCAATTTTTTTATTTAGGCTTCTATTTAGCAAGATTGCACTAGTGTGCATAATCAGGCATCTAAAATAAAACGGTGATAAAAACTTTGACATTTTAAAAGCTTTATGCTGTAATCTACAACATTTCTGCAATCTCAGTGGTCCTTAATGATATTGTTTATCTCATATTGCTATACTGGCATAGTGTGCAGTTGTTAGACATCTTTTACACTTTAGTTATTTTCTATCACCTCTAAGTGATATAAGCCAGTATATTTTGTTGATAAATATCTTAGCTTAATTTATGCTTGACTGCATGTTAAATACGGATTAAATAGACACGAATAGCATGACAAACGTTCATTTGCAACTTGCTATAAGTGAGATGGATGAAATAAATGGACATTAAGTTTATCTTAATATACAATAAAAGGCTTTCACAGCAATTCTAATTATTATATGTCAAAAAGCGCTATAAATATGTACTTAGTGATTGTAAATACGTGCATGTTGGTTAGTGTGCAGTCTGTAGCATTAGGCTGATGCATATAAATTAATGTGTTGTTATAATATTAACATCACGCTTGTGTGATTGTTTATATATTATTTCTATATGTTAATTGAATTACTCGTGTAAATATGCAAAAGCAATTTACTCCTCATCCCTATTTTGAAATAATCAAACAGGGCTGCACAGCATTATGTATTCGATCATAGTGCATGAGAACATTAAAAAATCAACAAATATTTCTTATTGACGTCAAACTATGGAATAATTGCCCTTAAGCCCCACTCACTCCTCACTCTTATTGACGTCAATGGAAATGAGGGTTAATAATTATCATATTTTAAAAAATCCCATGGAAAAAATACCCAGTGAAATTAATATAATTGAGCCTAAGGAACATTTTGTATATATTAAATATATTTTATGCAGGATATGTTAGAGGTTAATCGGTTATGCATATTTACTTTAAGTTAATTAATTTTCTCCATATTCTTGGCCGGTAATATAATCAGAATCATCACCAAAAGAACCTTGGCCACACGAAAAAACCGTAACTACCTCATATGATGTCATATGCATCACACCACCAAAATTAAGTTAAATTTAAAAAAAAACTAAATAACATTTGAAGATGTCTTAAAAATTACCTGAAAATAATCAGTAAGTGCAACTTTCAAGATTACACATCCTTTTAAGGATGTTGATTTTCAATATATTCTATTTAAATGTTGAGAAGGTAGGTTTTTTTTAAATTTAGACATTGAAGCATGCAAATAGTAGACGTTTTCTTCAAATGTACATTTTCATTAACCTTTTCATTCATTTCATGATTGCTTATGCCTTATGAAATGAATTCTGCATTACATTGTAGAATATTGTGCTTATAATACTTTTCACGTTTTCCAACATGCGGTTAATATATGAAAGGCTTTTCATGTTTACATCTTTGCATATGCCAAGATAAATATCCTGACGAAAAGACTTTTTCCTATTTACATAAAATGTCAGATTTAATTTTTCAAACTTTTTTTAATTGTTTTCTAACGTGCAGATTCATCATGATATTTTTGTACAATAAAGAGCTTTCGCAAAAGTATGGAATTATCATTTCTGTTTCAGACGTATCTTATTAGTTTTTCTTAATTCCAAATTTCATTTGCGTTGTCATTTATATTCTCATCTACTTTTGTAGAAGCAATTTTCCGAAATCTAGAGTTTTCAAAGTAGTTTTTTTCAGTCAACTTCTTTAAACTTTTTTCCTATTTCCGGCGCATCCCTTTAAACGCTCGTAATCTGGCCATAGGATTTTTTATTTGAAATTCGACCATTAATGGTCGTCGACCCATATATTTTCTGTTACCGGAACAATCAAAAGGAAAGGATATTCATTGTTCTTCTTCGTTTTTCTGTTTTTTCCTAGGAATGGTACGATGAATTACTCACTTGGGATCCAGCAGAATTCAATGGACTGGACACAATTCGCTTGCCGTGTGAACGAGTGTGGTTGCCTGACATAGTTTTATATAACAAGTAAGTGAACGACTCTCGAATCCAATGAAGAGCCTTTTAAAAATACCATTGTCCAATCGAAAATGAAATAGGGGGACAAAGGAAGGTTTGCAACGATAAAAATCAACCACTTCAATATGTTCTTTTAAAGTTTTTCTTATGCAGTCACTGACTTGTTTTATATTCGTTTTCTAATACAAGACTTTAGAAATGCATCCATCTTCTATTTCAGTGAGGCAATAAGAAACAGCTAGAATTTCTTCTTTAGCTGTTATTTATCGCAACTGTGTTGAGAATAATATTATGAAAAATATAGCTCCAAAATAAAGAAAAACCACAAGGAAGCATTGTGGAATAAGATGATGGAAAAGTTTATACTGATGTTAAAAAGATCATCAATATTAAACTCAGCCAAGCTACAACCCAATTGTTTGAAATCATGCACTTTTTTTTAAAATTTGTTATATATATATATATGCAAACATTATCAAGTATATAATTAAAAATCAATAAACATCGTCATCTGGTCTAGACATAAGAAATTGAGTGTATTATTTCTTGATAAATTAAAAAGAAGATCAAGAAAATGTTATTGTTCACAGACAAAATTATTTAAATTGTTAACCATGCTCTGAAATGTTAAATTTTCTCAATAAGCAGTTCTTTGGCACCTTTAGAAGCATCATGATTGCAACCAAGCACATTTTCAAAATATCTTTTCAAGGGCATGTTTAATTTCATCGCGAATTACACCAAAGAGTGATAATAAAATTTACCAAAATTGCTTCAGTTAACCTTTTTTCTATGGTTACAATTGTTAAGTCTAGAGAAATTCACACTTCTTGTCTCATGGCTGACAACACATCCTAGAGATAGCTGTGAAGTCTGAATTTTTACTGCTGTTTTGATTGCTTTAAAACTAACCTTCTGGACCATTTACGAATTGGGGCAAACGAACGATTTCCCACGGTTTTATTGCTAGCAGTATTTTAAAAATTATAAAAAAACGGATAAGGGAATGAAACTGTTTCCTGCTGGAAACCATGTGGATTTTTAGTATCGAAATACTAACACTGTTGATAGCACACAATATCACTTGCATCTAAAAAAATGTATTTCTTCCGCAGTTTCTTGAATGTGCAATGAAATTATCTTTCATTTCGCAATAGTTGTGCGATTTGAATGTATGGTTACACAAATGTATATACATGTATGTTCATAAAATCGTTAATGTCTGTGAAGACCCTCAACCATAGATATGCATTTCCTGTCACTGTATAGTAAAGGATGCCAGCTCTGGGCATTTGTGAATATACATTTTTAAGATAATGTCAGTTGGAGAATGAATTGCAAGCTTGCATTTTTTGGTAACAATTGATAAATTGGATTTCTATTTGTTGGTTGTAACAGAAAATTCCATTATGCTTTAACATTTCTCTTATACTACTTGTTATATGGTCATGGCTTATTGTTATGGCGGCGACTTGTTGTCCCCATACATAGATTTTACATCAAATTATTTAATACACACAATGACAACTGAACAACTTGACTTAATTGGTAAATAGTTTAACAGATTTATTATTAATAAAGTTAGTTGGCACCCTTCTAGTTAAATTAGGAAAAAATAGGCATTTGGAAATATGCAAAAAAAATTTCGAAAAAAAAACTTTGTTTTTACCCCACTGTTTGTCACTTTTTGGGTGAATCTTGTCAGCTAAAAACTGCCATATCTTCATTAATTATTGCTCGATTCATAAGATATTCGATATAATTACTCAGGAGTCTCTGCTATCAGAATATGCAAAAAATTTAGAATAAAAGCAACTTTATTTATCGGCCCATTTTGAAAAAACGGTAATGTTCTCTGATATAATATAACATAACGAAGATATGTCACTATTTGTCTCTCCCACTTTTTGGAGGGTGAATCTTATCTGCTAAAAACTGCCATATCTTCGTTAATTATTGATTAATTTCAGAGATATACATGTATACTCGGGAGAGTCTCGATTTATTATCCAATAATACCTGTACTTTTATTGTTTCGATTCGATAAATATACTATATGATAGAACTTGTGTTGGAAAATCCTTGATCGAATTAAATTGAATTAATCAAAATGGTCGAATTGGTGTCCGAATCTAACTAATTAAAAGTATATCAAATTGGAATGTATCCAAGTCGTAAAAAGCCAGGGCACTTTTGACCCCTGAACTATAAATCAATATAAATTAATCAATTTTCTTCATGTAGACTAATATAAACTGCATTTGTGTAGGAGTGTGGTTGAATTTAAATAGCCTCTTGCGCAAATATTAATTATAAAATGTATCATATAGTAGGTGTTGTGATACAATTATGACTAAATTAGCCACGGTGCCATTTTCACCACCTTCACAATATTTTAACACATCTGAATCCTTAATTCTGAGCGCCATCTGTTGGAAACGAGGTATAACATATGGAAAATCAATATTTTTTTGTCATTGAAACATGTATATTGATATTTTTTAGTTTATGTGTATGGGCATACTAAAATGCAAAAAGTCATAATACGATATGTTTGAATAATTTTTTTCTCTCTCTCTATAGTGCCGATGACTACACACGTGGATATATGCAAAGCAAGGCCATGGTCCGAAGTGATGGCAATGTATTTTGGCCACCTCCAACCAAATTTCGTTCGACATGTCCGGTGGATGTCACATACTTCCCTTTTGACGACCAGACGTGTATCCTGAAACTTGGCTCTTGGATGTACGATGGCTTTCAGGTTGATGTCACCAATAGGACCAGTACAGTGGACTTAAGTAACTACGTTCCCAGTGGAGAATGGGAATTGTTAGATGCCCGAATAGTTCGCAATGTCATGTATTATTCCTGTTGTCCGGAACCGTTTCCGGATGTGACTATCACGTTGGTGATGCGCCGAAAGACACTCTACTACATGTACAACGTGGTGCTTCCCTGTATGATGATGTCCGTGTTGACCTTGTTGGTTTTCTGCTTACCACCGGACTCTGGAGAGAAAATTGCCCTTGGAATTACGGTGCTTTTAGCATTCTCAGTTTTCATGTTGGCCATTGCCGAAAAAATGCCGGAAACCTCGGAATCAATACCTCTGATAGGTAAGCAGTCATTATTTTAATATTTTTTATTGCATATATGAAGTTCAGAAAAAGTTCAATGCATTATCGAAAAATCTAGCCGAAATTCGTATCAGCAAATTCTGTCAAGAATTATAACGAAATCTAGACGAAAATCTAGTATAAATTTGTTAGCATGCACGCGTGACCTCACCTAAATTTTTGCATAATCAGAATTAAGCCAAAGTAATGCATGAACACTACAAGTGTACATGTATTTAAATAAAGCGCCGTTATAATATAGACACTGAACACGTGATTTAGAGGAAGCTTCATTATATACGATATGACAGTTGACTTCTAAATTTCTGTCACTTCAAATACACATTACTTGCCGATGGATTTTAATCCTCTGAAATGATGTTATTACATGTACATTACTTTAAATTAAAAAAAAAAATATTCACTTTATTTTGTCTAGATTTCTATAGAACTATAAAAAAATACATCTTTGACAATTCATTTACTATTCTTCGTAAATATTTAATCGTAGTCATGTAACATGAAATTTAAAAGCATATGACTGTATTGGATTTATCCTTATGTAAACAAAGTTCGTTTCTATAAATAATTATGCGAATATGCTTCTGCATATAAAATCTTCGTTCATGTATACATGTAATGTATGTAACATTAGTATGAATCAATAATTAAGAAAACTATAATGTTGCAGTGAACGCAACTTCTTATTTAGAGTGTGTGGGTTATACATTAGGCTCAAGCCCTAGGGACCCATACATAGAGCGTGAGTTTAAAAAATTGTATACATGCATAGATTTACGTAGAAAAAGTTGTTTATATAACGGATTTAGATTCATTTTGCGTAACTCCAAATTACATGTATACAGGTACAATTGTATTTGGCATCAATTCTGCAACAAATTATTGTAGATTTCCGAACTTAATTATAAATCTGGTCACGAATTCTATCTTGTCTAAGACGAACTACAAATCGGACAAGTTTGTTAAAATTGTTTTGCATGAGAACGTAGGTAATCATTTCACCAAATTAATATCTAACCTAAGATTACTCAAGCATATACATGTAGCTGAAATATAGAAGCTGAATGCACATCAGCCATATCGCAACGGCGCTTCCTTTGTATCACGTGTTCATTGGTCATATTATAACGGCATTGCCTTCACTGATTTGAAAGAAAAAAAATTATTCTATTTAAATTTGGCGTGGTCATGCAAATTATCCCCTTGACGTGCATTTATCTTACCATGAATTTCTCCGATTTGTATTTCGTCTTAGACAGGATAGAATTCGTGACCTAGCTGTGCTATTGCAAAGATAGTTGATTAAAAAGTTATTGAAAAGATTTCCTTCGGAGAATTTGGGACTTTATTATCCACCTATTTATTATTTACAAATTACATTCGTATGGATCTACACGAATGTGTACAGATTGCATAACCAATGGTCCCAAGAATACACCTGATTAGTTAACACGTGATCTTTGGTATCAATTTTGATGCATTGTCCTATTTATATGCAGGCAAAAGTCGGTCCAAAGTGTGTTATGTCCTGCCAGTTTACTAACTCTATCTCTTTTCAAATGCATCTAGGTATCTACCTGACAGCAGTGATGGCAATTACATCCATCTCCGTAATAATGACAGTAATAGTCCTTAATTTCCACCACCGAGGTCCCCTTAAGAAAGAAGTGCCCCAGTGGATGCGTCGTGTGATTCTGAAGTATTTAGCTGCATGTACCTGTGTTAAGACCAAGCCGTTGAAACCGTGTCACGAATATCGCGAATTTGATGTTTCCAATTCTTTTGATTGCCCATCTAGTTGCCCCTATACTAAAATGGAAACTTTACACCTGAACATCGACGGGGTGGGCATTCGGGATGAGATCAAAGAGCTAGGAGACTTCTCATCTAATGAATCCCTCAATAACATTAACATGAACGATTTGAAACACGGACGTCACAAACGCTCAAAACAAAATTCGACGACGACCACGACAACGTCTTTGAAAACCACGTCTCTGACGACCAATGCCACGACCAATAATAAGGTGCAAGACGAAATTCTCAAATCTCTCAAGTACTTACTTTCCAAACAAGAGGAGGAAGAACATGATATGAAAATCATCAACGAGTGGCGACAAATTGCCACTGTTGTGGACCGATTTCTCTTTTGGGTGTTTTTGGTTGGGACTGTCATGTCGTCGGTCTCGTTTTTAGTGATTGTGCCCATGGAACGTCGTGGCTTTTATGGATAGTAATGGACACTTCCTCCTTTCTTATTGTAAATATCTATATAGTGCTAATGGTGGAGTTGGGTTTGTAGGAGATGCGTTTTATACGAAAAAAAAATATCTAACTTTCTTTGAAATCATTTTTTGGAAGGGAGTTGAAAATCCTTGCCTGGCAACCAGTGAATCGTTTCTCCAGAAGTTCAAATCAATTGAATTAACCTTTCAATGTTGAGGTTCCCCATGGTCCAATGAGGATCCATTGTGAAAAGTTAATTTTTTTTATGTATAGCCACATGAGAATGGTTTTGAAACATTAAATACCAGATTCAAAATTGACAACCCTTCGTTTTATTTTATAAAAAAAAAACAATTATTTCAAAAAATGGTAACTCAGTACAAATTTTGACAACATTTAGAGAATTTGTATTCTATTTTACATGATTTTAAAGTAGTAATAAAAATAGTTAGCTAGGTATCAAACTAACACAATTTGCTTATGTTGTCCCAAATGAAAAATCTCAAGCGGTCTCAAAAATAATAGGAATAATGAGATTATGATCCATGTTGATGAGATCCTAATGTCAAGGGGATTTTATTCCATGGAACCGTGGCTTGAGTCCCTTAATAAGTTTTTATTAGAGTATTATGAGATTCCACTCTTTAAGAACATACTTAACAAGATTTATTACACATTAATATAAATTTGTTTGTTTGATAGCTTCCTGTCGTATGATCAGATTATAGTTTTGTAAAATAATATCCTAATTTTCTGCAAATGTATTCCAAGATTTCTACAAAGTTATGTCATTTAAAAAAAATAAACTTAATCTGATAAATGCAAAAGTAGACTAAAAACTATCATAAATTTTGCTGATATTTCTAATATGTATTAAAATCAACCACTATAAGTTAAAGGGAAATAATCTTCATTGCTAGCTTTTTTATTTATTTTGTCGTGTTTACACGTATCAAAACCGAAAACAATTTATTCATTGAATTTTTTTGGAGTTCTCCATTCATGGATGTGTAACTCAATTTCTTTAAATTTTAAAAGAAGCGTTACTGAGGAATGAAAGTCTCAGTTTTTCTATATACATGTATAAGGCAGGTTTAGTAAGTCATTTAGCAACATGATGGCAGCACTATCCAAGCAAAACTTCGATATGCACTTTTGCAGTTTTGAATGGATGAAATTCAATTTCATCCAAATCTACGTCAAACAATTTGTAAACCGAAAGAAGAACATTCCTGGTTGCCAGTAAAATTTGCCAAGAATTTCCATAAATTCACATGCTATCTAATCAGCTGGAACATCAGTTTGTACTAATACAGCATATAGACTGTTACTCGTTTTAAACATGTAGTCTTTGTCATTACAGCTATCATCAGTGCCATAAATTATAATATATTTCAGACATATACATTGTATCTAACTAATAACAGTGAGGTGGAATTACTGTACTACTACAACTAGCATGTTACTCGACTAATATTTGGCAGCTAAAACAGTAGAAAATACACGTAGTTTGGCCCGCAACTTATGTCCGAGTATGCCAATGTTTCTATTCCTAAGTCTTATCTTGCAACGTATTTGTTTTAAAAGATGAGATTGTTCCGTATCCATTTTTTCTCACTGGAATGTGCTTACAACAATTGAATTTGTAAATAGTGTTCATATTAAAAAAAAACTTGTGTTTCTGACTTGCATTTGAATTTTTGTTGAGATATATCGGTATGCAAAGTTTATAAACTGTGATATGGTTTCAATAAATCTGTTACAAAATGATAAGTATACACAGCCTAATTTAAGGTATTTATGTATTTTTTCAAAAAGTCAAAAGTAGCGTTATCTACAGTGTGTTTTTATAGACAAGCACAGCAATTTTAAAGAAAAAATTCTTTAAAATTTGAAATATTTAGGGGAAATTTATTATCTATAGGCTTTGCAAAAATATAATTCTTTCAATCATTTTATCAAACTTAAATTATTTTATAAGTAAACTTTTTCCTGTTTGTTCATCTCATGGTTGTAACTTTACCAGTGGGTCATGTTGACCTGTCTGTTTGTTTGAACATCTTCGAGATTCTTTTTGACCAACTTGAACACCTCCTACAGATCTCAAATTTTGAACACGTCAGCCTCATTTAATATGTGCATCTATCACATATGTGTGCAGTTCTTCTACACTTTTATAACCGGATAATTTCACTTTTCACAATAAAACATGCAATAACCAACGATAAAACGTTGAAGCTACGGAACGCTCGGCTTGCGCTATTCAGAGTGGCACCCTAGTGCTCATTGGGCCGATACCGGAACCTCCATTTAAAAGGAGTAAAAGCATCTACATATACAGTGAAACCTCTATTAACGGCCACCTCTGAACAAGGGAAAACTCCGTAGGACGGCCATGTTTTGTTGGAACAGAACTCCCCCTTACAGGATTTTTAAACCTCCGAACAGCAGCCACCTCCGAAGGGCGGCCACTTTTTCACGGTCCCATAGGTGACCGCTGTTTGGAGGTTTCACTGTACATGTAGTACATGAGGGCGAAGCAACATTAGAGGGATTGAGCAAACCTTCCTTAATGCATGCTCCCTTAATGCTAACCACATTGACAAGCACTACATGTATATGTTTTTCCAATGCATTCTTGTTAAGGTATATCAGTTGACGGGGCATTAAGGGAGGCATGATCAATCCCTCTATTATACTTCAACTTCGTTGTTCATTCTTTGGATTGGGCATACTCATTTTATACTCGAGGTAAAATGTTTTACCACATTTTTTTAAATGTATTATTCCCAATGAGCAAAAGTAGGATAATTCTAAAAATCACCAAAACAACTGTATTTTAATTAGTCTTGATTGCATATTAAGGATCTTTAGCCTACACAATGATTGATGTTTCCTTTACGATTAACATGCCATAATATATTTAAAAATATATTTTTAATTCTAAAAATCAGTTTTTAGTTCCAAAATCTAATTTTAAACCGCACGCCAGATATAAAATTCAGTTTAAATATTTTTTTTTTAATTATTGCTGATAATAACGATTTAAGAAGTTAATTTCAAAGAAAAGGAGACATCCAATTGTGAAGCACAATATTTTGTGTCCCATTAATATTGGAGATTTAGCTTAGATAGAGACATGTTCAAACAGGATTGGACAAGTCTAAACTTGTTTTTAAAAATCGGAAAATTAGAGTAAATTAAAAAACATGTTCAGGCGTGTTTAGACATGTTCAAACAGGATTGGACAAGTGTAAACATGTTTTTAAAAATCGGAAAATTAGAGTTAACTGGAAAACATGTTCAGGCGTGTTTAGTCATGTTTAAACATGATTGGACAAGTCTATACTTGTTTTTAAAATCGAAAAATTAGAGTAAATTAAAAAACATGTTCAGGCGTGTTTGGACATGTTCAAACAGGATTGGGCAAGTCTAAACTTGTTTTTAAAAATCGAAAAATTAGAGTAAATTGGAAAACATGTTCAGGCGAGTTTAGTCATGTTCAAACATGATTGGACAAGTCTATACTTGTTTTTTAAAATCAGAAAATCGGTAAGGCTATTGCCTTTGTGTTTTGTTCAAAAATTGTTAAAAAAAAAGGTTGCTTTTTTATTGCAGATTCTGATAGAGGACACTGTCCTGAGTATTTATATGCAAAAATGTTTGAAAAAAGTGCATTGAAAACGCATTTAAAAGTGCATTGAAAACTCATTAAAAAATGCATTGAAAACTCATAAAAGTGCATTTAAATATGCACTAAAAATACATTTTTCAATGCACTTTTTAGGAGTTTTCAATGCACTATTTCCAGAATATTTTGCATATAAGTACTCAGGACAATGTCCTCTATCAGAATCTGCCATAAAACAGCAATGTGTTTTTTTCATCGATTTTTGAAAAAATGGTAAGGCTTTTGTCAAAATGGTAAGGTGTTTTGTCAATAATCGTTGAATAAAAAAGGTTGCTATTTTATTGCAGATTCTGATAGAGAAGACTGTCCTGAGTATTTATATGCAACATTTTTTGAACAAAGTGCATTAAAAACGCATTAAAAAGTGCATTGAAAACTCATAAAAAGTGCATTGAAATATGCATTAAAAATACAT
>JAQGCC010004992.1:0-12215 GCA_034698905.1 Xestoiulus laeticollis
ACCCTGCAGTCAGCATGTATATTATGCCATGTGGCAGGGGGCAAAGTGCCAGATTTTGGGTGAACTTTTATACGGTCTTTACGGCCTTTAAACCTTATAAATTACATTGGTACTGTATTATGAAAGCTTTATTCCATAGTGTAGGAGGCCTATATCAATTTGAATTTTCTAGATGATATTTAATAGTGTTGAGAGGGTGGTGCAGCCATGCATGAGTGATTCATTATAAAATGCATTTACGCATGTAAAGAAGGAAATGATTTGGTTTCTCAAATGTAGAGATGCCAATAAGATGCTTTGGAGACAAGAGTCTGCCATCGAGACTATATATATATATTTTTTGCTCTTTTATACATTGCTTACATGTATATCGGGTTCTTTGGATAGTTCTACTGAAAAGTCTGTGCTTCCTCCTTTCACTAACTAATATTTCCCATATCATAGATTCATTTTCAGTACACTGTAGTCGCTGACTTTTGAACATTTATAACCATATGACATTGCTTTCCTTGATCTGTAAACAGACATTACACAGCTTTTGGTCGTTGGAATTTTGCGGTGATATTGAAGAGCAAACATCCCTAGTGTGGTTTTTACATTTTTCTAGATTCAACTCGGCTGGGAAAAAATTCTTACAACCATCTGGTTGTGTAAAATGGATATGTCAATATTAATAATATTGATAACTCGAATATAAGCTATGCGAAGTTTACACAAATATCAACAATTTAATATTTCTAAATTTGTTCAAAGGAAATAGGTGGAAAATAGTTTCGTGCAAAAACATCTTCACTTGTGATGGGAAGCTAACTGCGAGTTTTACATGTTACGTAAAACTATTGCTATGCATCCAACCTTAGCATAATCATTTTAGAGACATGCAATTCAAATTTCCTTTCTATTACGTGCTGAGATGTTCAACCTCGTTGCCTACATAATTAATAACGACGAAGCATCCAGTAGATTATTTTCAACAATAGAGATCAAATCTGACTACGCATATTTATTTATTATTTTGAACTAAGGCAGTAAAAATTGGAGATTTTTAAGGCGTTATCCTCCACACATTGTATTTTCTGCAATTTTTACACAGCTTGATTTCCATCCCCGAAAAGATTTTTACGAGGCTTCTCCTCATAATGCCCCTTTCTTTTCAGCGTGACAGGCGGATGCATGATTCCAAGTTCATTTCATATTAAAATTAGTCTTCTGTAACCCCGGTAAGCATCTAGATAGATGCCAACTCACGCCACATGAAGCTCCTGTCCATAATTCGTTTTCATTTTCATACCTTTGCTTTACACCCTGCTCGCACATTTGCTTTGAGAATGCACAATTTTTGCTGGGTATGTATTGCAGTTAACCTACTGCACCTTGCCTGATTTTCACTTTGTGTAAGATTCGTAGTATTTTTTTTTTTTTTTTGCACGGTGATGTCACATGCCTTGTAATGGTTAAGTTTTGTAAGAAAACTGTGTGCAGTATGCACATTCTTTTATAAAGTCCGTAGTTGAATAATGCCATTGCCGTAAGCATGGTTTTCAATCGTATGTTTATTGAAATCGAATTTCAAAGGGTTATTTTGATTGGCGTTTTTGTTTTTTTTCAAACATTTTCTAAATATATAGTGTCTAATACAGTTAAGCTGTATCCTACAGACTGTCTCACTGGTGACATTTCGATTAATGTAAAATCAAAATATGAAGTCTTTAATTACATTCGAATATATTGGTGTTGAGGATTGCATTTTTATTAGTTTTAGTACAAGCCTTTTTATAAATATGGCACGGCACGTTCTACATTGACACAGGCATGTTTGCCAAGCTTCTCGTTTTTCTCCCCTAGATGTTTTTTTTTTGTTCCGTGCATCCTCCAAATTAATGCACATCAAGTAATCATGATGTTTGCTCTGCTTTCATTACAGACTTATTCTTAGGCTTTGCACTTCTATGCCTACCAAAGACAACTTTGGGATAATGACAAAATCGTTCCTGACCAAGAAAAAAATCTTAGGGATTGCAGTAGTGAGCACGCTAATTGCTTTCATTGTATTCTCTAACATAAACGGTCAGGTTCAAGAAGAGGTCACCTATCCCAGCACAATAGCTAATGTGCATCTAATAAAACACACAATCACGACAGATCCTTGCACTAGCGAAACTTACATGCTCGTGTTGTGCGGTTCGAATCCAGCGCACAGGGAAGTTCGAGATGCCATACGTGAAACGTGGGGGAACCCAAAAATCCCAAATTTTCCATTCAGATTGGTGTTTCTTTTTGGAAAGGTAACTCGATAAGTTTTCAGACTTAATTTTTGCTTAATCGTAACGAGAAAAGTTGCTTGGCTTTACCTTAGTTTGTTGAACGAAGCTCTCCACTCCAATTTTATTCGTTGTCCTTTGATGACAAGATTATATTTTGTAAAAATTTGTGTAATTTTCAAAGGCATTCTTGAATTATTTCATGAAAAGTTAAATTTAATTTGGGGCATGCTTTTTTTTTATAAAAATTCATAAGTCGTCCAGATATATTATAAGTACTGTAGTAATTTATAAGCTAATCGTGTATCGGTGCAAATGTAGTTTTTATGAAGTGCTTTTTTTAATTTGACATTCAGAACTTTCATTCCATTGTTTTCTTCTATATTTTTTTTATTCATGTAGCCAACCGACGATTACGTTCAGCAAACTTTGGAAGAAGAAAGTTTGAAATATGGAGATATTTTACAAGGCGATTTCGTGGATTCATATCATAACATCACACCTAGAGATCTTATGGGATTGAAATGGGCCTGGAATAATTGCAAGCAAGCGCGTTTTATTTGTCGAGCCGACGACGATATCGCATTTGACGTTTACTACTTAATCGACGTTTTGGAAGAAAGGTTTGCTAAAATCAGGGACTTTGTCGCTTGCTTTTACATTACTCGAAATGCAACCGTGGAACGGTCTGGCCGATACGGCTTGACTGTCGACAAATTTCCAAATTCGACCTATCCGGATTTTTGCCACGGATGGATGTACATGCTGACGCCGAGCATGGCTGACAAATTAGTGCGGATTTCTTCGGAAGTAGAACCATTTTGGATTAACGACGTTTACATTACTGGCTCGCTTGTGAAAGCCTTACAGATGGAAGTGGAAGATCTGTATATGAATTACACACTAGATTATGCCATGAGCATACGCATTCTGCACGGGTATAACACTCTTCCTTACAAAGTATTGCCCACGAAGGCAAAATCGTCGGTGACACGCGAATTGCAAGATCTTTATAGGAGAAGTGCCTTGAGAATGGGTCTCCCTCGTCATAAATCTCCAAAACCGCCTCTATGAATATCAACTAACTAACTATTTCAAAGAAGTCATTAGAATTTTAAATTGGTGCCCAAAGATGTATGATATACATGAGGAGTTTTTGCGTGTTGTTAAACACATGTTCTCAAAATTGACCTGCCTAATCAAGCCGAAAGTGTACATGGCAGCAGTGAACCAAACTGCCAATCGGTCAGGTTTGTCAGGGGTAAAAACCAGAATCAGTTTGGCAGAAGTTGATAAAATAATCATGAAGTACATTATCGAATTGTGAGATGGCAACTTTTTGTTACATTTGTTTTGTGGAAAAAAGTGGATTGTTCAACGATTTTTGGCCAATTTTGCCCGACTTGCCCTCTATTCCATTCCTGGAATCTCTCACCACCTACCATACCATGTGAACTGCCCAATCAATCGGTGGTGTGTTTTTCTGTAAACTCATTGTTTTATGTACATTTTTAACAAATTGGATTGTAAAACAATGGTATGGTTTTCTGATTAAGTTATTTTTGAAATTTTGTTGGGTTTTTAATTGTTCTGTCGCCTGTGCCATACAAAAGTTGTTTTGCTTTTAATTAAGAAATATGTTTTCGTAAACTCGATGTACTTATTAAGACAAACTATCATATGATATACAAGATATTCATCCAACGTAGCAATACCAATTGAGATTACTAGTTGCAAATGGAAAAAAATGATATTGACAATGTGGTTTTGAAATGAACCGTTTCAATCGTGTAATTATCTGAGGAAATTAATTATCGATGAACTTCATTTAGTAGTCCTATGCAATTACGCGGTAATGCGCTATAGCCGGGATACCATTTAGAAACTATATTCGTGACTGTTGAGCTTTAAAGATATTTTTCTGATGATTATGTTGAGTTTATCGACAAATATATTTAACGATTTGTTTGGCCTGCAGTTTAAATAATTTTTTTACTTGCAAAGTGTTAATTGCAGATGACTGTTATGAAAAAAAAATTGATTGTGTAAAATAATTTAATAAAAGTGAGGATACTTATTCATCGTTACATGATCAAACTATAATGACTAGTCGAAATATTTCTCTGAGATTGTAATCTGTTCTCGCGGTGATAAAAATTAACTCTTGTATATACATGTAGAATTTTTTTTATAATTTTTATAGAACGAAAAGAAACGTTTTAACTTGGGTGCTGCAATAATGTTTAATTTTTATTAAGATATAGCAGTAGAATCCGTTTTTATAATATGGCAACACCAGGAAATAATGAAAAATTTATCCAAACATATTCAACTTTTACTAAGTATTCAAATCGAAAAAAGTTTGAGAACCGCTGGGCTAGATCATTGGATAATAAATTAAAATAGTTTAAATCAATAGAAATATATAGGATTTTTCTATGATCCTAATAATGTCAGCAATATAATTATCCAATAATTAAGCCACATTAAATTATAAAAAAAACATAGATTGTCAGAACATTGGTCCTAATTTAACAAATTGTAGGGAAAATAAGAGATCTAGATAATTTATTTGGTCATATTTCGTAATTAAAATTTTCGTATTTTTACATTTTTGGTGTTTTTAAATATTTCATTTTTGTGTTACTGTAGTTCCTGGACGACCCTTGCGTTGATGCTTCATGTAAAAGCCGTTTCTAAAAGCGCCTTTGCTAAACATTTGAAAAGTTGTCTGCATACTATTGATTACAGTACACCGTTTGGCATTGATTGATCCTCGTGCTCTGGTGAAAATTCACGGTTTCATTCTATAATTTTTTAATAAAATGCCGTCTTATGAATTCTCATTAATACTTCGAGTTTTGCCAAAGGTAATTATAATACTTTCTAAATTGTTGTAAACGAGATCTTTTTGTTCAATGTTTATTATTTGAAAATGTTATGGCATAGGATATACAGTATACATGTACATGTAGGCTGCATTTCGAATTAAGTTAGCACAATTTTAAATATAAATTACGTAATAGGCCTACATTCTCTAAATTAGCTTCTCGTGTGTATCTGGAATGATCTTCTTTAGTACTAGATTCTAGTTGTCCTATGGCGTGAAGCAAAAACTTTATAGAACTGAACTGCCATACATTTTAGATTGGTTGTTGTAACCAACTAGGGTAAAAACAGCAGGGAGCATGGCATGGCCTTGAAATGCAGCGTTTTGATTAGTTTCCTGATGGCGGAAATTTCAGATTGTCCAATCGGAACGCTGCATTTCAAGGCCATGTCATGCTCCATGCTCTACGCTGTTTTTTACCCGTACTATGGTAATCTAAATCATTGTTTAGGAGGGACAAATCAAGTATTTTTTTTTTAATTTGCTTTTTACTTGTAGCCTGAACTTAAAGTGGCATTGAAGAGAGTCGCCGAATCAATAATGTCAAAGGGTGGTATATTACACAAGATTGAAAACCTCGGATCAAGACAATTACCAACTAGAATGCAAAAACACCAGGTGTATTACAAAAATGGGAGGTGAGAATGTTATCAGTTGCTCATTTGTGCTTTCTTTTTTATAAAGACCCATTGTAAAAACGATATTAACTCAATTTCGATGTTTTTTTAGTTATTTTGTTCTCTACTTTGATTCACCAACAAAAGTTATTTCAACTTTGACCGAGGAGTATACTCGAGATGTGGATGTTTTACGGCACAGGTTCTTCATACCTGAAGCAGTGACAAAACCAGTTAGCTGTTCGTTGGAGGACGAATTGCTGCCACCTGCATATCGACCAGAAGTACACAAATTAATTGCAGAGGGCCGTAGGAAAGAAAAGAAACAATTTAATATGCGTACGGAATACTATCCTTTCTGACTGTACAATATAAGCATCACATTAATGCAGGTTTGTAGAATTCTTTAATAAATATTATTCATTGTAGCTCCTAAGCGGTATAAATAGTTTTTAATTTAATTTCAACTGAAATTATTGCCATTGATGGCGGCCCAAATTGTCGCGCGATCCTAATTAAAATCCCCGGTGTATCAAGATTACAATTTTTTCGATAAGCGGAATTCCCTAAAAGGTGTTTAAGCTGCATTGCTCAGAGACGTTTTCTTCACACCGTTTTTCTCCCAGACGTCATTTGTCGACTTTTGTATACTGGTGATACTGGTAATGCATTCGAAACACTCAATTTTGGGATTGAAAGCGTGTTGAAATTGAGGATGGATGTCCAGAACATGATTTTTGCATTTTGATTCTGTCATACCTTTTTTTAAATCAACTTTGGTAATGCTTCTAGGAATTTCATTTTATATTACCAACAAGGTTGGCTTAGTGGTTATGCTTAGCTCCTCCAATTTAATTCCTTACCCTGCAGTCAGCATGTAGTATGCCATGTGGCAGGGGACAAAGTGCCAGAATTTTTAATGGGAATTAAAGAGTATACCGTTGTGGCCGATTTTTGGGGAACTATCCCAGCATTCGCCTTTACGTGCCTATATAGGCGATTAATGGAGGTTGTGGGAAACCACGAAAAACCACAACCAGGATAGCCGACCGGGGTTTGAACCCGGGTCTCCCGAAATCAAGGAGCTGAGCATAACCACTAAGCCAACCTTGAACACAGGAGACCTGGTTGTGGTTTTCGTGGTTTCCCACAATCTCCCTCAATCGCCCATATAGGCGGATGTAGGGATAGTTCCACAAAAAAGCTGTAGCGACTGTATATCAAAAACAATCTATTCTGGCACCTTGCCCATTTATAGAGAAATTTAACGAATTTCGGCTATTGCACGAGTTTTGATAAAAAGGTGAAAGTTTTTCCTATTTGTTTTATTGAAATGGGTTTTGGATCCCCTGTATATTTAAATCACCCTGTCTAGTATTGTCCTAAATCTGCCATCCCTCTTCTCACCTTTCATTTCATGACCTGACGTCCTTTGTGAATGGCCTCTACATGTATAGGGAACGTAAAAGACGCTAAGTTTTATTGAATGATTCAGACTTAATGTCCTGCCCAAGATAGCAAGATATTTTTTTTGTTTGGCCGTTTTAAGAATGTTGGATTTTTTCTACACATGGACGATGTGCTATCATTAATTAGAAATCCAATTATACCTTCTTTATTAACTTTAAATAGAATTTTACTTTTATTTTACATTTGATCTGTGGTACTTTTTTTTTCAATGCAAATAATAGGTGTTGTAGACATACCTGAAAAAGCTATACATTTTAGATTTTATTTAATTAAATAAACGCCATGCTTCATAATACAGAATTTTAAAAATACATTGATATTTTCTTATGTGTAGAAATTGCTGGTCCAGTAAGAATATTTGCATAGTAATACATGCTCGGCATTGGTGAAATCTATTGGAGTGTATTTAGTAGGAATGCCTTTGGGAATTTTCTTATTCTTTAAGCTAAACAGTTTGGCACAATGACATGACTTAAGCCAATGTAGTTTTGGTCCAATGTAAAAATTTCGGTTTGGAATGCAAAATTCAGTTTATGGAAGCTATATAGTATTTATATAAAAAACATTTTTGTTTGTTTAAAATCAACAATTCCTGAATTCTTACGATCAATTCAGGAACTTATAAAAATTCTAGTAAGCAGGTTGCATAATTGTGTGCTGGCCTCTATTTCAAAGTTTCCATTTCTTTACATGTGTCTCGTGTTTCCCATGTTGATGCCGCTTTGATTTGCACCTTTGTTGCTTCCGTATTGAAGGCTAACAACATTTGCACCAGCTCTCAGCTGTTCCTCTGAAAACTGACGAACGTTCTTGTCAGATTCTTTGGGGCCGATTGCTTGCTTGCCATAGTTTCCAGCCTGTAAGATATAAAATGTAACAATCTATAGCGTTCAATTCTTGACCCGGACGTGATTTGAACACGCAACTTTCTGATATTGAATATGGTTACAAGTTTTTCTAACAAATGTTATCATGGTAAGCGTAGTCCAACATACCTTCCTTCCTAGGGACTGCAAGCAAATCACGACAGAGTGCAAGTTCTGCCTTTCCCAGAGATCTACCGTTTGAAATGTTTCCTCTGTGGGTACCCCCAAACCCTTAGCGGCTGTTAGAAATGCATTAATATTTTCCATGCATTTGAATGCCATTTGACTTGTCTGGATTTTTTTCACACTTCCTGGTTTTAACACATTAACCAATCTGAAATAAATATTTGGCGTTTACAAACATGGTATTGCATATCACTAGTAAACTACACCAAGTTCATAGATTAGAAACTGTTTTTTGAAAGTTTTGTGAAATTCGCATTTAAAATATATGGTGTATTGAAGACTACATTAAAGGAGTTATACGCACTTGCATAGGAGGGAACCATCTTTCAAAACCTCGTGCAAATTGTCCTGGGTTCCTGTGGTATCTATGGCTTCTCCTGTTACGCCTTTGATCCATTTTAAGACCTCTGCAGCAGCATCCTCATTGAATTTGCTGTTTATCTAGAATACACGAGAAAGGGTTAAATATTAATAATGGTTGTCGTTGCATATAGACGGTTAAGGTGTAGATGTAGGAAAAAATATAGGCTATAGCCTTTATTTTACTGCTAGAAAATGAATGTAATTTTTTTAAATAGTTGTACAAAGTCCTCTTCGGTAAGCAACAAACAGAATATCTTTTTTTTAATGTTCCCGATAAATTCTGTGAACATGTAAGTGAAGATAAAGTTTATGTTCAGAGAAATTCCAAACGTCATTTATCTACACTATACATTGTATATGTATTTAAAATGCAAAACATCCAGACTTTGATCCAGTTCGTCGAGTGTAGTACTTAGCCCTCCAGTCTACATTTTCGCCCCATCCAACCAGAAATCTTATCAATACATTGATAAATTTATGAGGACCGGAGGAGAGCCTGTCTGAATGTTCTTGACTAATTCAAGGGCTGTCTACATTTAATAGGCTAACTTTGATCACTGCTGCCAATAAGCTGCAAGCAAAATATTTTCAAAGAGTCATCCAGTTACAAGATAAGTTGTTTTTTTTCTGGAGAAGACAGACCCTCTACTGTTTCTGGGTGCAACCGTGAATTCTGCAATAACTTCCTGCAGATAAAGCTGCATTCTGCAGACCAAAACTGGCTTTCGCATTCGTAAAAAAACCCTTTGCTGATTTAAAAATCTGGGATGTTGATATATAAAATGATAGTGTCTACCATTCAAAATTTTATGCAATCCATTTTGTTCAAGTAATCATTTATTTTAAAAGTATGTAGGTTGCTGTTGTTGTATTTTGAGGCCAATTTCCATCAGGACTGAATGCATATATTAGAATTGTTTTTGATAAACAAGTTTTCATAGACTTTCTTCGACTACAAAATGGGTCAGACAAGGCTTGAATTTTTGTAACAAACAAAAAAAAAGATTCGACTTAGCACAGTTAAGAAAGTGCTGATGCGCTAGATTGGGTCATTTACAGCTGACTTTAGTCATAATTAACATTGGTCGACGGATTATGATGCAATCGACCTCTGGTTGATCTTTTTTACCATTTCAAGGCAGTGAATCGACAGACTGCTTAATAATGCCATGACGCTTTCCAATTATTTGAACAGCTGTAGGAAAACGAAAGTTAAAAGTTTTAGTAGGCCACATCCCATTAATATACATGTATGCTTTTACATTTGACATAGGGCTATTTTAAAAGTGCACGTATGCTACATTGTATGTTAAACTACCAGATGTTATGGTGTAATTCAGCGTAGTTCTTAGAAACAATTTGACTGTAATCCATATTGTCATCCCTAAATTTAGGTTAACCAATTAATAAATAGCAAGCTATATATCTGCAATATCGATGTGATGATTAACTTTAATTACAAAAATTGCAGGCCAAAAGAACAACATATACTATAGGCTCCTTCACGCGAGCGCTGTTAAGCTCAGGCCTGCGACACTTTTCCCGTGTAATTAGATGTGCGCATGAACAACGCATGCGCACATCTAATTACGCTGGAAAAGCGTTGCCGGCTTGTGCTTAACAACGCTCGCGTGAAGGAGCCTACTGTATGTGGTTCTTTTGGCCAGCAATTTTTTGTATAAATGACATCAATAAGCTGTATTCACTCAAAAACTTTGAACATATGGTTACAAGACTTTGTTTAGATTCAATGTTTGCTGTTCTGTTGTAAAACCAGCATACTAGCTGTTCTAGGAAAGTTGCGTACAAGGAAAACTTCTAACCTAACCAATCATAATTGATTATACATGTACTTTACATTACATTGTCAAATATTTTGGGTTTTCTGAACAACCTATACAGAATGATTGATGTTGGCTGCAAAAAAAACAGAAAGGATAAATAGCGAACAGTCATTAAATACTAGCTTTTACTTGTGTCCATAAAAATGACATTACATTAAACATGAGCATAACATTTTTTGGATCATGCTCAACTAATATTTTATGGGGATATGGCATATCTAACATCACATCTACCCACTGCAGGCCTACATGTATATGAATAAGTTTTTGTATTGTCGGCCATATGATATAATGTCACCATTTCCTGACACTTTCAAATCCGGTGAAAAATTCACTAGAATTTTATAAAACAATGCTTGCAATTGTTTAGCAAGACTGGTTGATACATAATGCATAAGCGTTTTATTGAAACTTGAAACCTCCAATGTTTGCAGCAAGTATCAGTTTTATGAATGCCAATCTTTTGGCAGATAACTATATACATGTATGTTTGGACTAAACTATATACAATCTTTCACAATCAGTGCCGCTATATCATAGATCCTCATTGAGACAATGCAATGCAGCAATTGTATCTTTACTTTTTAAGATAAGATTACGGTTAAGCATCTCATCAAGGCACGATTATCACAATAAAAAATTCTTCCACAGGATAATCGCACATAATCGTGCGAAAAGCAATGGGGATGGATTAAGTAACAAGTTGCTAATGCTGATTGCTTATTTAGAGCATATAATAATGTCGAGGTCATTAAGTAGTCTCTGAGCTCGTTAAATTTTATTTTATCAAGCACAATGCTATTGCATTTGTGTGTGGGAGTGACAAGGATCTAGGAAACAGTACCGGATTTTTTTGAATAGCCCTCGTCACATCTGAATTGGTATGCTTGTCTGTTACCTTTCCCCCTATTGCCGGTAATGGGAAAGACTGTTTGCCATAGAGGCCTGTTTTTGTTGACATTCCAGGAAATATCCAACACACCCTGGATGTGTTTCTGGAAATCTTGAATTTATGATTGCGTCGTCCATCATGCATTATAAATCCCTTTGCATTGTATAATCTTGTTTTTGGAGGAGATTCCCTCACAGCACATTTGGTAGAAATCTTTTAAGTATTTTAATCTGTTTCTGTAAACATGTTTCTCGATCACCAGATGGCTTGGTTTGCACTCAACATTTTTGAGCAATTTTCCCCTCCAAAGAAATTATGCAAATGAGGTTTTTGAATGACGTTATATTTGACTTCAGCCGAAGATTGCATGGTTTTTGGTAGATTTTTCATGTTAAGTACTACCTATTGGCATACGAGCTTTAAATCTTGAAAATTTTCGCACATATAAACAAATCCAACCACCTTTCTAACCTAATCAAAATTGGGAGAACTGTACTTTACTCTTCTAATTTTCTAGCCTCAAATGCAGGCCTCGATAATCGATATAGACTCGGTTAGGAAAAGTTATCCCTCCCCTATAGAAATATCCCAAATATTTGGGTGTGCGGAGTTTTCCATATATGCAGAACTATATGTATTTTCCAATATTAATGTGCAGTAACTATATACATGAATATAGTAGGTCTACTGAAAATGCAATGTTAAAAGCCCATACAGCACCAAGGGACGTTGAATCGAAATTAGGTTAGGTTAAGGGGGAACTGAACTGCATGTATTGCTATGAGGGAAATTTTGATACATACTTTAAAAAAAACTACTTGTTATA
>JAQGCC010004993.1:0-12215 GCA_034698905.1 Xestoiulus laeticollis
CGCACTAGAAACCACTTTGACTTTTGAAGTGGAAGTGAAAGAAAAAAGTCGCCGTTTGTAAGTCCCTATTATATCAATATTTTCAATGCTAAAAAGATGCAGACGAAAAAATGCAGACGAAAAACGAGAAATGGTGGCCATGGCAACCAATGAAAGCTCTGGATGCTCCACTATGTGCGAGCATATTAAAAAACAAGATTTTCGATTGCAGTCATTTATTCCAGAATCATTCCAGGATAATCCTAGATTCATTCTAGAATGAATCGATTCTTTAATCGCTGATAGCACTAGAGCACTATGTTTTCACCCTTATTATCTCTGTAATTGGACAGTTTGCAATAGCAAGATTATTAGACAATTCACCGTTGTGTCCTGTTGATTATTTTTAAATTATTGAAATGGATGAAAGAGCTTCGTGTTCACATGTTTAAGCCATCAAAGTTACATCCACCAAAAAAAGATAGTTTAATTTCCTGTGAGGATTTCGTGTTTCGATAAATATTTTTACAGGAAATAAAAAAAATTTAAGCTGAATTGCAGAATATATGCAACCACGAGAAAACGAATACTTGCATGGTAGTTATCTTTGTATTATATAAAAAAAGATATTTAGAATATAGGAATATTAAACTTGTCTTTTCTTTTTCAGAAATATGAAACTGGAAGAAAAATCAACCTCAACTAGTTGCTATTCCCTTTCTTCGCCATATTTTTACATTTCATTTATCTTGGCATTTTTAGCCATGCTGGCTAAAGAGCATGGTGTAACCATATTAGGAATCATCATTTGTTACGATATCTTCCTACATGAAAAAAGACTCAGAAGGCAGGTTGCATTTATTTTAAATAACAATGTTTATTTTCAAATGACGTATTTTTTTGGGAAACATAAACGTGAAAAATAGGTAATTTTGTAGTCTTAGGGTCAGCCATGAGGATATCTTATTATGTTTAAAAATCCAAAATATTTTATAAACAAGCCATACTGCATGTTAACAATGAATTTATCCTCATTGAAAATAAAGCGATTGCTACTGTTATTATTGAATATAAAATGCTCTTATTTTTGAATTATTCAAAATTGAATAAAGTGGTATCACACAGATATTTTATATCTGCAGCAGGCATACCTTAATTCGCTGACAATGTGTGGTCACGTGTCAATTTTATTAAAATATGCGAAAGTATTAAAAATATAGGGAGATTGAAGAAAGCTAGGAATCATGGCTCATACAATTATTGATTTTCAATAATAATGAAAGTTGTAGTAACAAACTTTTAGTCTCAACTATGATCCACAAATGATGCTCGTAAATAAAATACAGAAATACAAAGAAAATCATTATTGGTTTCTGAGCATTTTTCTGTCCATTTGCAGTTTGTTGCTGGAATTTTTAACAATGACGTGCATGACAATGCAAATACAAAATTTTTGTACATACAGCTCCAAAGCATGTTTAGTCTTCTTGAAACAATGCACTTCTAAATTTAATTTAAAATGCGTCAGTTAAGACAAGCTGAGATTTTGATTATAAGTTACAGATGGTGCTTCCTCAATTATATGTGCACTAAAGCTTAGTTAATTTCGTATGCCATTACAATTTAAGCTTCTTATGCTTGTCTTTTAATTTCTCTTGCTCTTTGCGATTTAATCTACACAAAGAGGGGTTGGTCAACACATCGGTAGTACGTAGGCCTCATGTTTAAAAGTGGGGCCTATTCGTCTATTAGACGTAACTTGGCAAAAGGGTGAAGTGCAAAATGCATTTTTAGAATTATATGGATTTACGTACAGAGGAGTTGAATTATTTTACTTTAAAAGAAATGTTTGGTTTAAAGAACTACCAAATTTAACTAACTAATATATACAATGCATGCTTTCAGTCTTGCTTTACGCTTTACATTTCAGCGTTATTCATAATTGGAATAACATCTATTCCTACGTACCGTTGTTCACTCGTTTGGCTATAGCAATAATTGCGGTAAGTTATCTACTTATGTTTTTTTATTATTATTATGATTGCATAATGAAATTTTCGTATACGGATGCGTGAATGCTTGGGGAAGAGTTTTAAACAGCTACATATAAATAAATTTTTCAATTATTGCTTTGATGCTATAACTTGCAATGAATTTAAAATGCATTTAAAATATGAATTTTAAAATGCTCTTACTATTTTTAAATAATTTACTAGTGCTTAGCCATTATCTAAAACTTATAACATGTGTATTGCCATACGACAATGCAGCTAGTTTACATTGTACCCCACTTAAAATAATTGCCAATTACGATGAAAACAGTTATACAAATTTACCCTTTTCTTGCTTTTATTAATTTGACATTTTGTCCTAAGTGTTACAGATTAAGTTGTAATTTAGGTTTGCCTGAATAAATGGCCGTACGTAAAATGTAACAGAATAAATAGATTAACCATCTATGACTTCCTAACTAACCACTTTAACAGAATTTTTGCAGCAATAAAAGTTCAGAACTTTGCCCATTCTTCATATATTTTTACTTGGCTTTTTCTAAAACTTTTTAGGACTATTCAAAATGATCTTTATTGAGTTTGTTCGAGAAAGTAAGACAACATTTTATAACAATAATTGAAACTTGTTCTATGGCAGCATTAGAGAAAGTTATCTAAAGAACCTGCTATTCATTATATACGGTATACTGTAGGTAAAACATATAGCTCTTCAGTTAGGCGCAGAGCAACTATTGATTTTCATGTGAGCCTGTCAAATAAAGTAATTTCGTTATTGGATTTCTTATCATCAAATACAGTATGTTAGCAGATAGAATTTATTGTATTCAGAGTATAAGAAATCAATGCACTATGCCTGGCCTAAGGTAATTACATTTAATGCATTTTCTGTCTAGAAAAGAAACTTTTTCGTTTTTTTAGGTAAGACCTGTCTAACTTTTTCTTCAACCCCATTTTTATGCTAGTTGTATGTATTTTTTTGTTATTAATGGTAGGAAGATTGCATTTTAAGAGATTCAGTTGGAGCATTTTATATAAAAACGTCTAGGGCATTTATCAGCACTACGATATGAAATGTCAGATGAATATAACTTTACATATAAAAAAAAACATGGCATACATTATATGATATTGTACTATTAACAAAATATGGTATATTATTATGGTCAATATCACGAATAAGTAGTACTTCGTAAACTAGGAAATATATTGCTTATTAACTCTAGATAATACAAGTTTTTATTAAATAAATTTGAAAATGGGATATGATGGTTTTATGACTAGAGGTGGAATAAATTTGTCTGTTTTGTAACATATCCAATGACAACACTTGTAAAGTTATTTAACACAACTTATACCTAACGTGAGCTTGTCGTAAATAAACCTGGGTGCGGCCATTTCATTGATTTTTGGTACATCGTTATATAAACACAGATTTGAAGTAACAGTAACTGGTAAAAATTAATGCAAGGTAATCAATATGTATTTAGAGCCTATATATCAAATTTACACTGTATTTATTAATTTATATTAGGATTTATGTGATGCCTTGTTATATTCGCTATGCATTGTAATGTATGTACAGTATACACATACTATAAACATAAGTTAATAACTGAACGGAAATGATTATTAAACATAATGATGTGTCTCGTAACTTGATATGCTCGCATCAGTATCAATAAATTAGAAGCTGAAGTTTCGCTACCATAACTTTATTGTCTTAAAGAGATGGAAAAACTGAAATTGAATCAAAATTGTGAATTGAATTTGCGAATAGTTTTTAGAATTTTTGAGGTAATTTTTTTATTGATAAACGAAAACTAATCGAGCAAATTTTTCGTTATGTTCTTTTTATCAAATTCGTTACTTGTGATCTTAATTTCAATATTACTGAGAAAAAAAAAGTTATACATTAAGTTTAGTGCTGCAATCCAATAAACCATATTGGTTTATACTGCCTGAAGCAGTGCAGTATGCATTTGCATGAAAAAAATATCGACTTATCTTGAGAAAAAAATTAATTATTTTTCGTATCATCGGAAATTCGCATCAATCAACCAAAAAAAGTCACTTTGTTTCATGTAGGCACGATGATTTTTAAGAAAGTAAGTTGTCCTGTTTCTTGTAGCAATCTCCTTCAAAATCTGTGGCATTTCAAAATGAAATTGAAGTCTCAAATTTGTCATATAACAAATAGTCCAAAACGCATCAATAATAAGTACATATAATTAATTTATGCCAACTTAAATTTCCCCACAAATGTGTGTAGTGGAAAATAAAAACAGTCGAAGTCATAAGTATTTCGCAATTGATAGCCTATTTATTTGTGGTATTGTATATCTTCATTCAATAAGTATCTTCCAATAAGCTGCATATATATTACGTTATCAAGATCGAACCACATGAGTTCATAGACAAATGTGTATCATATTAAGTAGATGTGTGAGGAAGATGGATTATAATTATACACCCAGTATAAATGCAGGATTCTTAATAAAACTCCTATTTTCATCTTACTTTAATTATGATAATTAAAAATATGAATTGGTTCATTTGCTTGCTTCATTATTAAACGGCTGTTTCTTCTCTTTAGCAGATTTTGTGGTTTAATAAGCCTACTAACAATAATGACTTTCATGATTAGACATTTAAATATAAATTTGTGGTCTTAAAGCCTCATACATGGATCTATATAATTTTTAATGTGGCTTCAGTTGAAATGCTGCAATTAAAACAACTAAAATAACAGCTGGCGTATAGTTTAGAAAGCAGTTTATCTTATATGCCCTGAATTCACTTGCCTGCATATTGGAGACAACAAAACGTAATACAACGAGCGAATGGTTTTAAATTCTAAGAGCAGCTTATTCTCACGACATTCCTTTAAATTGCATACATACGCATAGGACATATTAAAAATTCAACAATTTTGGTAGGGAAATAGCCTCTACGAAATCAATTCATATACATGTACTTTAATAAGCTTTGTACCAAATAGTTGTTTGTTATGAAGAAAGCAAGCAGTAACTTTGTTTTAAGAGCAAATTTATCATGCCATCTTTTCATTTATCACAATATTTAAATTTAAAATAATCATATATATCGTTTCTTTTAAATCAGGTAATAGTTATGGTTGCATACCGAATTTGGATGTTGGATGGCACAGTGCCCCAATTTTCTGAACAAGACAATCCAACATCCTTTGCACCAGTTTGGAAAACAAGGTATTACCTTTTACATAATGTTTTCATTAAATCTAGACTTATACGTATGGGTTGATGTGGAATTGATCTTTATATTACAAACAAAAATCTAATTTCAAGCATTTTTCAAGCATCACTAAAACTGCTAATCATTATTGAGAATACGTTTAAACTAATAATCATATAATTAATAAGTAAATTTAGTGCATGATACCGAGTACTATATGTAGGCTACTATTTTCAAAAATACTTCTTTGTAAATATATACAAAACCGAGTGTGTATAACAGCATGATTGCAATTTTCAGGTTCTTAACATATTCATATTTATTGGCCTTCAATGCATGGTTACTGTTGGGACCCATAACCCTATCCTACGACTGGCAAATGGGAAGTATCTCACCCATTGAAAGTGTGTGGGATAGTCGAAATTTGGCAACACTTGCTTTAGTAATAACTATGATGCTCCTGGCCTGGCGATCAATCTTTTCTCAAGAGGTAAGTTAATAATAATATTAAAATAGTATAGAATAACGCTTTTGGATTTATTTATAACAATGCAAGTATGCTTAAAGACGGAAACTGAATTCACATATTAACACATTAAATTTAAGTACAGTTGTTACCGTTCCTTGTGAGTTAAGTTTTCCATTCAGTTATTTTTTCTGTCACTTGCATTTCGTTTTTGTGAATGATTGGTTTTAAATAACTCATTTTAAATAAGACATTACTTAATAATTTACTCGGGAAACCCCGGTGTAAAAACAAAACTTGGTCCAACAAGAATAATATATCGAAAAATGTATACTTGTATTTCAGTTAACATTACGAAGTTTCAAATAAATATTTAATAATTAGAAAAATTCACAAACGCAATACAATGTTACCAAATACAATAATAGATTTTCTTGATATTGTTGGAACAAACATAGTCCCTCTCCATAAACACTCTCCACTCTCAAATCCATTTCATAATTGTATTTATAGTAATGGACTTTTTCAGGTAATGCATTAGTAATTTGCACATTGCGTGATTTATTTTTCTGAGAAAATTGAGGACTATGTAAATATAGATCTCCTGCATATAAGATTAATAAATTAAAATAAGAATTACGCTTCGAGTATAAATAAGTTCACATGTAGGCTCATTTGCTCCTAATCCTCTTTATTTTGTAACTCCTCAACATTATTTTAATTAAGCTGCATGCTTAATCATGTATAGTAATTAATTTAAGTAATCATCAGGATTTTCAGTATAGTATATCTCTCTCTACATATTTTTTGCAGGATGCAGATAGATTTGCCTTGTGTTTGGGATTTCTGTTCACTTTGGTTCCTTTTTTACCTGCTTCAAACTTATTCGTCACGGTGGGCTTTGTCGTCGCTGAAAGGATTTTATATTTTCCAAGGTAAATAAGTTTTCGCTCAATTAATTACGTCAATGAAAATGGTTCTAATCCACGCATTATCAATTTGGGGATATTTAATATCCATCGCTCAACATGTTTTAGATTATGTATTGAAAAAGATTGCTATTGTATAGGTAACTGAAACTTGCCATGAATTAATTTTGCGTATTAGTACCTTAATGCATCAAGTTAAGCAACTAATTATAAAGATGGTTACAAAAAAGCTTTTTTTTTTACCTCTGATTGTGGTTATTAATTTACAAGAGATCCTAGCTTCAATGATCCCATTTCAATACCGAATGAGAATTGTAATTCTCATCCATTAGACTACATGGTCTTCAGTTAGATAAAAAATCAACGGCACAAAAATTGTATCCTCATATAATGTACATGTATGCATGTACATTGTATAGTAGTAACCGTGATTTTTAAGACTGTTCCAATGACTATATATATAATTGACGCGTAACATTGACCTGTACGTGTGGAATAAGGTGGTTATTCTAGAGTAACAGAGTGATTTTTGGAAAACTATATTGTGTAGAATTTAGTTTATTTACATCGCCATCGTATTGGCATATGTAATATTAACTTATCTACAGCATGTTAACATTTTCAATACAGAATTGTTGGGGGAGCAATTAGTCTCTGTTACCTTTAAGCTTGTCTATTTACTGTGTAAATATGTCCTTGAATGCACGGTTTGGTACTGTAATGCGAGCTATATCATAATAAATAGGAATTCAGGTGCAGTAAAAGTTGGATTTATTATTCCCTAAGGTGTTCTTTTATTCACGTTCTACTGCACGCATTTTTATTCGTTATTCTCTTGAGAAACCTATTTAAACTTATTGTCATTCATGTGATCAGTAAATTTAATGGCCTGAAAATACAAATATATTCATGGGAATTAATATTTAATGTTTCATTTAAAAGAAACGAGTTTTACAAAAACAGTGCTTATTTTCATAAAAGTCATAATTAATTGTTATCAATGTAAATGCGTGACTTGTAGTTGTTTAAAAGTCATACTTGAACCCTCGTCACATTTTTAGTTTAATATTAAGAAAATGGGCATTTGTAAAAAATAGCTGTAATTGTTCATTAATTTATAAATCTAACTATTTCTTGTTTAACACTAAATCTTGTCAGTATTTTTATTATACCTGACTGGCTATTTTTTCCTATAGCATGGGGTTTTGCATCTTGGTGGCACATGGTGTGCAAAAATTGCTGGCTGATAAAAGGTGGAGAAGATTCGTAATTGGAGGAATTATTGTACTAATCCTTCTCTTTGTATTAAAAACATATCGCCGGAATAGGGTGTGGAATACAAGAGAAGCATTGTTCAGGTATTTATTTTGAAATTATGGTCTTTAGCACTAGGAACGCGTTGTCATTAGGTATAGCCTTAACACTAGCAAATAGGCGTTTTCTGCAACTATATATTTTTTTTATTGACAAAATCCTTTGGATACTTAAAAAAGTCGTGCTTGTTCTAATGGTGTTTTTTTTAATGCACAAAATTTACACTATAAATCAAGTTGAGATTTCATATTATTCCAAGTCTACGAAAAGAGACATGAATCTAGAGTATATCTTATTTGATTAATGAACAATATGGTAAACAATGAGATACATTTATATATTTCTTATTTTTAAGATGTTTTAAATTTACTGTTTCATTTTCTTTTCCATTTTCCTTTTTACCATCTTGGCAAAGCATAGTACTTTTACTTTTAGATATTTTAATGACTTCTTGTTTATTCATTTGAGTTTTTTTACTGTTATGAAAAACAGCCATACAAACTATATGGAACTTTTCGAGTCAAATTCATTTGCTGGATAGTTATGTTTCTATATTTTATGTAAGACATTAAAAATAAGATACAAATTTACTTCAAGTTGTTTTTCACTCATTTTTCCTTATTTAACCTCGGAATGTTAATGATATGCTACATTTTCAGGTCAGGGTTGGAGACCTTGCCTCATAATGCTAAGATGCAGTACAACTTTGCTAATCTACAGAACGACTTAGGAAACGTCCAGGAAGCCATAAAACATTACAAGGAAACATTAAGGTAAAAGCCTTTTCTGTTGATACTATTATAAATTTGTTAGTAGCGCAATCTATATTTCATTCAGAAGATGTTTTCGAATAGGAAAGGAAACCAGAATTGCATATTCAAACTGTTGATTTTTCAAATGCTTTTGATTTTCTATTATGAACAGTATATCATTTTCATTCATTATCCAACTATTATATATTGCTTTTCATATCTTATAAAAAATACTTTTCGATGCACAACCTTGTAGTCCTTTAATTAATTTCACAAGCTATACACATGACCATATAAAAGACTGCAGTTTGGGTGGATTGTTGTCCTATGGCACATGACCCAATGGTTGTTTACTTTCCGAATGCAGGGTATTCTGACTTGAATTTAAATGAACTTAGTCGTACATGGTTGTCTTATGTTGAATTTTAGACTATGGCCCGAACATGCCAGCGCTCATAATAATTTAGGAACTTTAGTGGAGGATTCAGTTGTGGCAAAATTCCATTTCATGGAAGCAATACGAATTAATCCAATTCATGCTCGAGCACATTTCAACATGGGAAACCTTCTTAGGTAATGCCAATTTCATATTCCTCTCTTTCGTGATCTCGTAGTTTAGTAATCGGTTTACGGACATAAATATGCTCTTAGTTGGCTTCTATTCAGTTTTGTTATTATGATATATTGCGCTATAACACACGCAGTTTCTGAATTTCATTTAATTCGTATATCTCCTTTTTATAAAGCTCTTATTTACAATCAGCGAAGCTTTGTTTAATATATTATTTACCCAAAAACTTTATTGCAGTAAATGATCATAAGAAATGCTAAAAGAATGCATATGCTGCACATGTATGCATGCATACAATTTAAACATTAATATCCTACAGTGTGCTCAAATTGTGTTCAGTTGCTAAGCATTTTGAAATTTGACACGTTAACAATTATTGCCAAATTTCATTATATTTGTTTTAATATATTAAATTTAATATATATTTAAAATTAGGATTGACAGTTCATGAGAATGTGTTGAACTTGAGTTTACTGCATATTGGTTAATGATAAATTTAATTTGAAAATATTGTTATAGTCTATTTCCCAGATATACAGTATATGCTACTAATTTGCATTATACTGAAATGGGAAAGCTTTCGACACATTTCTTGCAATTTTTTCAGAAATTTTCTGAATTTAAATTCTGGAGTTAAGGAGGTTAATATTTGTTCCACATTGAATGTAAAGATAGAGATATTTCGTGAAAAAAGCAATACTGGATGTACCAAATGTACTCTGTAAAAGTAAGATATGGGCTTTTATCAATGACAGCAAGGAAGCTCAAATGCCCAGTGCCATCCGTTTTATGGAACAAGCTGTCGTTTTGGAACCTACCTATACAGACGCGTATACCAATTTAGCTGCCATGTACAGTGAGGTGGGAAAATTGGAAGACGCAGAAACAGTTCATAAGTCTCTTCTCCAATTAGAGCCTGACAGTGCTGACGTTCATAACAACTATGGTGCTTTCTTGCAAAAAATCGGTAAGTTTGATGTAGTTTTATCCTTTCATATACATTTCATATACATGTATACACAGGCTACACCTACATTTTCATGTATTTTGACAATGTATTGAACATTTCAACTTTTTTTTCTTCAACTTAATTTTCAAGTCTTTGTAATCTTCGGCATATTTTAGAATATGTATAGGAATTTATTTTATAACATTTTGAACAAAATACATTATATGCTTTAATATATGATCAATGGATATGTTTAGCTTATGCAATACATATATTCCTTTTCATGAAAAAAAAAATGCTCTTAACTTTTGAAATTTTAATTTTTTTGCAAAAATGTTTCTAATAAAATGATCTTATTTTTTACCAAAGAATCGATAGAAATTGAAATAATTGGGGATTTACGTTTGAATTTTTTGAATGATTATAATTTACGTTTTAAGATGTTCTGGAACTTTTAGAACACCCTGTATTTGTCGTACTTCAGTAGGAATGGCCATTAATTCCAACACCATTTATAAATCCTCTTCTCGAAACATGGTTATTTGACCAATGAAATTGCGTGTGCTGCCGAATACGTCGATAATCGAGTGGCCAATTCAAATTTACAAAAAGGATCCAATAGAAGTAGGAAAAACTCTCGAGAAAAGGGGATGTTAGAACCATTATTGGTACATGTGTTGCAAAGAGCTTTTTCGCTCTCGTATTACTCTATTATACAGTAGCTGTTCACCTAACAGTATTTCTTAGGTGTTGTGTTTTACAATTTTACAATTAAAATATTGGAGGTGGGCTTTTTGGCGTAATAGAGTTTACTTATTAAACAGGTCGGAAAGATGAATCATTAAAAAATTACCAGAAGTCTATCGTCTTACAACCTGACCATGTTTTGGCGCTCGTCAACACGGCGAAATTGTTAAAATCGATGAAAAAATATATGGAAGCGGAGAAACTATATAAGAGGTACAATAACTGTATAATTTTAAATTATTACAATTACACGACTAAGTATTGACATTACAATGTTATTTTATGGATAGAATTAATATTTGCAATTCTTGGAAAAAAACATTTTTAATCTGTAGAGCATTAGAAATCAAGGAAGATCCCAAAATCAAAGACAGTTTGGGGGTTCTGTACTTCACTACAGGAAGGTATCTGGAAGCGAGAAAAATGTTCATGCAAATTTTAGACAAATTTCCCGAAGAAATGGATGCAAGAGTGCATTTTGTAAGTCGAAATATCTCATTTTTATTTGATGATAAAATCAACGGCAGATTAAGTTTACAGGTCGTTATCAAGATTGACCCATGCATTCTAAAATTATGTTGAAATCATGATTTCTTCAGTATTTGAATTAAGTGTCTCAAACAAACTGTTTATTGTGAAAAAAACAATTTCGGTTTGAAAGTGTAAGTGGATTATTGGCAAATCGGATAAAATACACTTTAAGATCAGGAAAGCCATCCAGTTCCAATCTGTGCTGCATACCAACTGAGAGTTGACACATGTTCTTTATTCTATCTGTTCATTTGCTAGAAATCCCATTTAAGATTTAAGATCGATTGATAATTCTATTTTTTTATTCACACTATATCATTGCTCAGATTTGTTAATCATTTTGGTAGGCTCAAGTAATGTCCCATGAACAAAATTTTACCCAAGCTGAAGAGATGCTACATTGGGTTATTTCTCGAAATTCCACTCATCGGGATGCTTTTCGGCAATTAGCTCTTCTCTGCAGTCATCTCAATCGTACCACGGAGGTAACATGCCTACTTCATATTATTTTATATGTTTGCTTAGCAGTTTGTTAATTATTGCTTCAAACATTAACCTATACTGAATTTTGTTCTGAAAAGATTATGCAACTTAATAACAACTGTAAATAATTAAGTTTTTTTTTAAAGATATACACCTGTATTTGAGTTTTGTCTTCCGTTTTGATTACTGGGGAATTGAACTGACTCTGAACTGCATGTTTTGCTATGAGGGAAATTTTGATACATACTTTAAAAAAAAACTACTTGTTATAA
>JAQGCC010004994.1:0-12214 GCA_034698905.1 Xestoiulus laeticollis
AGGTTAATCAACCAAATTAAGTGATCAATTTACAAGGTCAATTTAAACATTATGCAAATTAGTTGAACACGCAACATCCTAATAGGATTTATATGAATGTTTTGGGACTTTGAAAAAAGTCTTAAATAAACCAAGAATTTGGAAGATATACAGTTTAACTAAAGGGTAATTTGCAGGTAAATTGTAAACATGAAATTGTGCTACTAACTTTGATGTTTTTTGCATTTATAATATCTGTATTGTGTTGTTACCATGTCTTAATAAAAATCATATTTTTTTATAACCAACTGAATGTTTTATACAAACTTTTACTGGCCTAAGCGGACATCTTTAATTAAGTTATTTATAAAGACCCTTTACTAACCATTGGAAAGACTTTAGAAAATAACACAAACATCAAGATGTGCTTCAGTGTGATGTGCTAATGTGTGAACTGCAAGAAAGGAACACAAAAAGAACTTGGAGTGAAAATGACTATGCTGTAAGAATCCTACAGATCTGCCATCCAGAGGATGTATGATAAGACAGCTCCTCGAATCTAGATGGTGGGAAGGATAAGTTTGGTTACAGTATAGATTTGAAAATTGCCAACTGAAATAAAGGAAACTGATGAAGATGCGGTCAATACAGAAAAGAACAGAATCTGTGTTGTAGCCAATTGAACGAGAAAAATGCTGGATCATCCAAGGCCGCAGAGCAATTCGAAAAAGATATTGTTGAGGTTGGGTCAACATACTTAATATAAATCTGGAAGGTATTGTTTGTTTCATTAAAGATATGTAAAATATACCTGGGAGGTTCTTTTACTGTTTGTAAACCTATGATGACCCTATAAGGTATATGGTAGGCCCAATATATATATATATATATATACATATATATAATTATATATGCATAATATATAACATATATGCAATATATATATATGCATCATTTCTTAATTGTTATAACCATTGTTAGAATATTGGATGCTTTCAAATCATCATTATGCTAATAATGTTTTCTGAACTGCACAATGTGCTTATAATGTTCATTATCAAAGATACCAACACTGCATGCTTAAACAAAATAAATTACACATGTGTTTTTAGTAGCTTGTTATTTTATTCCTTCCACATATACATCCATGTATTAGGAATTCTCATATTAATTCATCTTTTGATTTTCACTAATATAAGAACAGCATTTTACAACTACTATAGTACAGGCTTCGAATATATTGTATTAAAACATTCAAATTAACAGTTTGGTACTTATTCTTACCCTGAATTGGATTCATCTGACTTAATGAACATAGAACAAGATAACGTGGAATTAGCACGCCAGTAAGCAAAACCAATACTTTTTTTTTTCGAAAAATAAATGTCGATTTGAAATTGAAAAAAGGGAAACGTACATCTAAGCAAGAAAATCTTTTTACAACATACTTTTGAAATATAGTGCCATATGGAAATTAGAGCACGTATTTCAAAATTTTTTACTAAGAATTGACAACAAAAATGGAATCTTGGTGACTATATTTAAGTAAATTATTTCCATGGTGTGATTTCATTACACGTCTCGAAAGCTATCGAGTAAGATTATGATTAAAAACTGAGAAAATTCATATTTTTCAAAACCAGATCTAAATTTGAAGCATTAAAAAGATATTTCTCTAATAATGCTGTTGTCATGCTACTATTAAAAGATACAATCCGTTTAATTTTAAGTTTTAGCTGGTGAAAACTAAAACGTAGTAACCAGTTTTCACTAATCTTGTAATTGGCAAGATGCGACACATCAAAACCACCGTGAGCTTTTTAATTTTCTCTAAGTAAAACTGTAAATATTGGATTTTGTATTTTACCAGAAAACTTTGTTAATGTGATGGTTTTTAGCCTTACAATACCATTTTTCCGCTAGAGCAGAGGAAACATTTTCAACAGTCTGTACTTCAGCCATTATAGATTGCAAATAAACGAAAATGTTGTCAGGTTAGATTTTTAACTGAAATGCAAATAATAAATCAACTATTTTAGCTTGTTAAGCCTAGGTTGACAACCCATCTGTTGCTTGAGAAATTTGCAAACAAATAGCAACGAATTTAGATGTAAGAGCTTTGTCACTGTCAAAGTATATAGCACGGTCCAAGTGGAATGTCTTTTGGAAAAAAAAAATCATTTAATTTAGAAATTTTGAATATGCATATACTTCCTAGATAGCCCTATATTTATTTCCAAATACTCCAATACCTCACTTTAAGACCTATATGGCTTACCATCCTGGAAAGCCATACAAATTCAATAGGATCCGATTTTGGAGAAAATTTTAAAAATCGTTAGGTACGTTTTTGGAAATTCATGACAAGATGACATTTTATGCCATTTACATTAGTTATTAATAAAATAAAATAAATTAAATCTAAAATAAAACTAACATATTTATCATGAAGATGGAAAATATCATATATGGGGAATCAGAAATTTGTAATTGTACAATATCAACATTTCATAAGTCTATAATTTATCATTAATCCAAATATTTGACCATGCATCCCAGTATACATGCATCTTCACCTCCTCACTGGTTCAAGTTCTGTTATGTACATATATATTTAATGACATCTATAAGGAGAATATCATTTATTACCATAACTATATATGGGACATGCATGTAAAATGGCATATATGTTTAAGGTCTCAAATAATTGTTCCACCTTGATGATATAACATCTGTTTCGAAGTACAGTATTCAATAGTGAGGTATTGGTGTAATGTAAATAAAAAATTATGCAATGCATTTTTTCAATGACATTTTAGTCATTTAGGAAAGGGCTAATTGTTTGGACCACGTGCTTCAGTGCTGCCACAGGATGGGAGTGGAAGCGCGACGAAACTTACCATTAATACTGAATACAGAACGGAACGTGAATAATAGAGATGAAAATTATGAAATTTTAAACAAGCGACTTTCCCTTCGAACTAACACGTACCGAAACAAATGAAATCTTAAATGGCAAGAAATTGTTTGCTGACAAGTTGGCCTAATGGTCAAAGACCACGTTGGGTATTCCCATCGTTGGATCGTTATAATTTGTGGGAATTATTTGGCATGATCGAGAGAGCGTTAATTGAAACATCATTACTGATAAAGGGTATTTTTTTTGCCAATAACCCATTTTGGGGGGGGGTTTGTCAATACTTCTGGATTCAAGCTGACTATGGGTCAGTTGGTGGTCTTTTCCGCTTATTCCCTCAACTTGTGCCATTCTGCGATCTGTCGCCTTGGAGAGTTGCACACCTCGTGCCAGTGGTGTAGGGCTGTGCCATGGGTCTTCCTGGCCCCAAGCTCCAGCCGTCCGATCACTTCGTTCTTGGTGACCCTGTCCCAGTCCAGCACCATGAACTCCAGACTGATGTTTTCAAGACCCTCATTGCAGGGCACGTCGAAAACGAAGGACTCGTTAAAAACGGGATTCAGAGTTCGTTTCTTCACGTGGGTCTTCTTCTTTGCAATACGCTGATTGTTGTACAGCATGTAAATCTTGACGTAGGGATCTGAAATTGGATAGAAACGAATCTATATTATTTGTTGTTCTCAGGTTTATCAAATATCTGCTTTCCATATCATCATTTTTGCAGTGTTGATCATGAATAGCAACAGTCAAGGTCACATTTTTTTGCCCTATTAGGAGACCCAAGATCTTTCATTTGGTTGAACTATATATGTGACATTCACCATATTTAAAATAAAAATTTAAAACATTTAAAATATACATTATATGTGTATATTAATTAATTTATAGAAAGGGATTACAAGTTAGCATTACAAGTTAGTATACATGTAAATATACTACATGTATAGCTGTTATTTCCTTTTCATGGAGTTTTGATGGATAAACTAAATAAATTTTAGACAAATTCTGTGTAGAAATTCCCGATATGTTGAATTTCTGGTTACTAAATCTTAAAATCTTATAGAAAATTGTATAAATACACATTATTTGGACCCATTTCACCCTTCCCCCCACCACACATATTCAGAGAACTTGATTTAGCAAAAAGAATCTTGATTCCATGCACCAAAACAGATTTAACCAAAGTTTCATAGGAAACTTGCCATATACTTAAAGGGAATTAGATTTTACTTTATGCATTTCATGCGATATGTTTGCTGCTCTGTGTAAACATGAATGTGGGTGTTTGACCCATGAGCCCAGGGCTAATCTCGAAAGGTTTCAATATACATTGTAAGTTGAAATGCATCTATACCCATTTCGGTATCAACCAGAAATCATGTGGGTGTAATCGCTTTTGGTATTAATTGTTGCTGCATGTCTTATGGCGTGAATCGAGAATTGATTCGAGGATCAGCAGTCCGTACGAAAAGCCAAGCTAAGTAATAAGAAACGATGCTGAATTATAAATAAGATTGGGTAGTTGTTGGCTTGCCTGATAATCCGGTGATGTCCATTTTGGGCAGATTTCTAGCCTTGAGAACGACCACCGTGAGCCGATTAGCAGCTGGCTGGTAACATAACGAAACCAGTAATTCCCCACGGCCTTGGGAACGGATCTGGGGCAGAAAAACAGAAAATGAACATCCAAAGAAGCGTACATGGGTTTCAAACATATTCGGCAAATTGAGTATTGGAGAAAAACTCTAGTATATATTATATAATGATTCATTGTATATACATGTCATGTACGAGCATACACTCGTATATAGCATGCAATGTTAATTGCCAAATTATGAATATTTTAAACATCAAGTGAGGCATTGAGGAAACGTAGACTGCATTTTGATTAAGTATTTTATGTATACATGTACAGCGATATATTTATACTATTTGATTAAAATTTAAAAAAATCGCAAATTGGGTAATCTATAGCATCATCAAACGATTGAATCTGAATGCAATTTTTTGGCAACTGAGACTATACTTTATGAATAAAAACAACATATGGTGCTATAATCGTCATCTGGATATTCAGGGAAATAGAATAAATCTATAGGTGAATAATTTATTTAGTAAAAGTTAGGGAAATTCAACACAAATATTACAGCTGTTTTCACATAATCAATTAATAAATATCACAAAAGTCAAGAAATGGCACGCGAAATGCCAGCTCTGCATTTATAGAAATGGGAAATTCCCCTTTTAACTCATCTTAATATCGTTAAACGCAAATAAAAATCGACATATATATTCTTCTTAGTACAAAAAAGGACTTTTTTGTATATTACAGCATGTAGTACAACTACGGCTCGTATTTAAGGAATGAATATTTGCTAACCGTTTAATGGAAACTCATTTTTAGTATACATGAAGTTATGAGTTTTAATTAAGAAATGACAAGGAAGCTTGTGTGATATACCAAGATGAAGTTAAGAGTGTCATTTTCAGGACGTTGTAAATTGTGTTCTAAAAACAGCTTTTTTGAGCAAGTAGACAAGAAGTTGTTAGATATTTTGTTAATTTTTAAAATTTCCAGTCATCAGGATAGCCAGGAGAAATTATTTTAAAAACTAGTAAAGTCAGGGAAGATGAACATTTTATTTCCGTGGAAACTCTGTATAAAGTATATAAAAAAGTAAATGAAAACTAAACCCACTACATTGTTTCAAAGATGTACATATGCGCAGGATGCTTTTGAAATCTGGGATCAATCATTATCAAAGTGAATTTATTGTGGATACTAGACTTAATCGGATTCCTGTTAGGAACGACCATTGCATAACTCATTATGCTTGCTTTCACGTCAGTATAACTAATCTATTTTGTTGTTGATTATATACCCTAAACAGCGATCGAGACTATGCATCAGACTCGTTTCTTTGCTTTGGCAAAAAAAAATCAGATAAACCCTTTTGAAAAACGTTTCTAGATCCCTAAACTACCATAGTCTGTTGCATAGTTTTCCGATCAAGATACCCTCAATGTAGATCTGTGGCTGCGCGTATATAAGCTTACATTTCGAGCTGGGAGACGAAAAGAGGATCGATGAAATTGTTTGTTTGGGTTTGTTGAACCAACTTTTATTTTGTTCGATTTAAAATGGTTTGGAAAAGGAAATCCAGAGAATATCAACTTGCTGTTAATGTAGTCATCCATTTCAAAAGCAATGCATTTGAATGGTTTTTTGTTGTGTGCTTTGAGATTGGGGTTATGAGTTTCGTTTCATCCACCATAGTTGCTTTTCATCGTCTGTATACGCTGAAGGCCAGAAATGCAGCAATGGCTGTTTCTCGATGTCTAAATCTCTTCTATGTTCTATTCAAATACCTTAGGGTCATTTTAGTTTTCTTTTCGTTCAAAGTTGTAATAAGACCTTGCTACGCTACTCGGTTTAATTTCAAATAATAGCATAGGTCACCAATTCTATATCGTGACTTATAGAGGAAATAAAAATTGGAAAGATTTTTTAAAATTGTATTGTATGCCAATATAAGCGAGGGAGGCCATATCCTAAACCTAAAGCATGTGGCTCTATTCGTTTCGATGTGGCTGAAATTCTAAATCTGGGTGCTTTGTTTAATATCACGTGTTCAGTAGTCATAACGCCAATCAGGATGCTTGCTTCACTTTTATTTCTAGTTTTCAAAAATCTGGGTTTTTATCCACTTTAACTTTGTCGTGCTCACTTATGTTATCTACTTGGCACGCATGCGTACATCTTTCTTACCGTGAATTTCGCCAATTTTTATTTCGATTAAGACTAGGTAGAATTCGTGACTGAATATCGAGAATTGTGCCTTAATTGTAAGACTTGTTGCTGAATTTTAACATCTTGAAAGCATTTTGAAATATTTCGAAGCTTTTTATGACAGTTTGGTCTGCATTCCAAGCGCTTCTTAACCGTGTATTGCTTGCAAATGGTCGGAATAGATAAATATCCTAACTATGGTGTTATGGAAGACAATGTCAGGATAGATGCTGAAAAGAACCCATTTTGGCGTTTTTGAGGCTCATTCTTGCTCAGATATTTCGATCAATTTGCACGAATAGTTCACATGCAGTGGTTACCATATTTTGTCTGTATTTATTCTTTTCCTAGAAGTTTCAAATTTAAGTACTTGCCCTATGCTAAATTTGCAAAAGGCGAAAGTGCTGCCAGATGAGCAAATGTTTGCATTTTGTTTTTTGAAGAGCACCGTTTTCACGGGCTATTCAAGCGAGAAGATTATACCGTACAAATGTGACAACATGTGTATTTTCATATTTGCAAAATTGGCGTTGCCTTATTTTTTTTCTCGTAAGTACATAGAATTTTGCACACGGAGAGATAGTATTAGATTTGCATAACATGCAAAAAAGCTGGCAAAATGCCGAACGTTTTCAATTTCGCTTTCATGTCTAGGCTTTTGTGTCACCTAATTCTGTATAAAATGGGTCGTATTTTGCATGAAAAATAAATTAGTTTTTTTAATTAAAAATAGCAGCCATATAACAGAAATATAGCGAAAAATGCTTTCGCAGTATACATATGTATATGCATTATACTGACTTCGGAAAACATTAAGAAATATTTGTGTTGCAAAAAGTAATTTTATTTTCTGTGTATTGTATTTCTAGCGATTCACTTTCATGTAATGTAACTAGATTTTTTTTTCTGATATGAGGTTGATTTTAATCTAAATAAGTGAAACAGTCATGACTATAAGATGTTTCTGAGATATGATTGTAGTTCCAAAAAGTTAAATTTGGTTAAAACTATTGTTTTTGTAGATCTATGTAATAGGTAAAATCTCAGCAACTGCCCGAACCTGTTTGAAATCCGTGTATAGGGAAGAAAATGGGTTTTATAAACTAATGTATACAATTTTAATGCGCTATGGCTATATGGATGATCATAATGCAAATACAGGGAGAAAGAAAATACTTCATGAACTCCATTATAGTCTTAGACGAAGCAAGTATTGGACAAAATTACGGAAGCTCAGAGCGGATAGATTGCGCGTTTTTTAACACATACATGTATGTACCCAATGATCAAGGACCAAAGTAACCTTTGACCCTTGTCATGGCTTAGCTAGTACCTACATTATATTTTAGGCTAATTTAGGTTCATTTCGGTCCCTGCAGGAGTCAGTGGTCAAGTAAACATGATTTTTTGGCTCGAGATGTCTTGTATCTGTACTCGAAACTCGATTTCCCGAGTTGTGTTGGCTGATGGTTAGCTCGAACTCGTTTGTTTGAGCTCGTTCGAGCACCATGCAAAATTGTACCCCAATATCAAAAAGAAAATGTTATTTGCATTACGACCATCATAAATAGCATTAGGAAAGATTTACCTTGAGATTTCTGGGTGAAATTTCTTTGCACAGCGCCACCTGCTTTTCAGAATTGGTGAAATCCACCGTAGAGAGTGGACAGACGACCTCCCCTATGACGTCATCCCTAGAATACCTGTCGAAACTGAGCACCACGAAATGTAGGGCGATGCCGTGCAACTGATTCAAGTTGATTCCGTAAAAGGTGAAATCTTCATCGTAGACCGGATGCAACGTTTTTCGCAAAACTCTGGTTTTCACTTTGTGCTGCTTTTCTGGCAAGAGCTGGAGTTTGACGTAGGGGTCGCTGCTGCCGATGTTGGGGTCTTTGGCCGGAAGATCGGTGCACTTCACAATGGTCACCATTAATGCGTTCTTATCGACATTGTAGCGCAACCGGAAGTGAAGTTTGCCCAGCTTGCTCAACTTTTCGTCCTCGGCGTTCTTGTCGTTGTTCTCTCGTTCCGTTTCCTTGGTGGGGGTCGAACACCCTTCCTTCTCTTTTTCATTTTCGGTGTGGAATTTGGCACTTACCTCGCAGATATCTGAAATAGAAATTTGTTTAGTGCAATAGTCATAGGATACTTGCTCGTTCTTTATGGAGGCCCCCCCCCTGTAAGCGCTCAATATTGGCCAATTATAGGCAAAACGCATTTTTCAATATATGTAATGTTAACATTTTGCCACAATTGACACTAGGTTATAAATGGACCTATATTGGGATAGATTTAGGCCCAATATCGGTCCTTTTATGTTATCAATATGTAACTGAACCAACAATGGCCCAGTATTGCCTAGTATGCTTGGACCATAATCAGTCCAATATAAGTTTCATTGGCCAATTTATCCAATATTGCTCCAATATTCGGCCAATCGAGGTCCAATATTGCGTGCTACTTGGGCCATTACTCTCTTAATCTCCCATTAAATATAAAATGATATTTTAGAAAATCTGAATTCATTCATTTATGATAATAAATAATAAACTTATTGTATGCTAACGACACTAATATTTTTACAATGAGTTGCCAGTCCTTGTGGGAATTCCCCTTTTGATTCATTTTAACATAATTTTACATAAATTTTGTCATATTTTTGAATTTCATCTATCAGGATAGTCAGTGAAAATTGTTTAAAAACTGAAAAGTTAGAGAAGTTGATAATTTCATTTCTAGAGTAAACCCTATTTTATGAAAAGTTTGATTCAAATAGTTTTGACATTATTGGTTTCTTGTAAGATGCTCGCTATAACCTTCTGAAATGTTTCTGGTGGGTCTGAAAAATACCAGCTAGAGTAGCTGATATCATGATATCGTAATTTACTTGAGGGCTATCATATGAATAAAGCCATTTTTTGTAAGTAGCAGATAGGAGGAAATAGCAACTCAGCACCAAAGTTAATTTTCCTGTGGAGTTGATATTCACATTAGTCGAAAGAAATGCTCAGTTGTGCAGATTAAGACATCATAGTCATGCAATTAACTTTGTTTCGTGTCTTTTTTGGGCCACGTATCTGCAATAATATTCAGCAAAGGTGCCATTTTGAACCGTAATTGTGCTCTGGGTTTATTCGTATAATTAGAACATTGCCTCCAAATAAAAGCAAATGTTCGTGATCCCAAAAAAAACTCTTTACCTTTTAGAGGATACTCTCAACAGAATTCGTCTAACATTTTTAGGTGTACATTATTAATCATTTGCGTCAATACATGCAGCCTGCAGTGGAAAGTCAACATCATTTTTTTATTCGAATGCATTAGAAGTAAGAAACCTACCTGTACATTTGCAATCTAACAGCTCCCTTTTTCCATCGACTGCCTTAACGTTCAGCCCGCACGTGTTGACCCCTCCTCCGCTACTTCCGGATCCGGGTGCCCCTCCTCCACCCCCGCTGTTCCCGTCTTCCGCTTGGGGCGCTTTGTGCCCTGGCGGTGACTTTGCCCCCGTCGGACTGGGACTCTTCTTGAGCGTAGGTCCAGGGGCCGAACCCGCCGGACTCTTGACGTGGGTGGGTCTCTTCAGGGCCCCATTGTTGTTGTCCACTCCTCTTCTGATGGCCGTGGCTAACGTGTTCTGGCTGTAGAAAGCGCGTTTACGGTAGCACACGCACGTGATTGCAGCGATTGTCACCAAAAATACGGTTCCTCCTAGGCATATTCCGACCAGCGTGGGAATAGTTACTGAAATACACAAAAATAGAGGAATATTTAATTATTTGGACAGGGGGATGGGGCGTGGTGCCATCCAAAGGTATCTTGGGCGTTCTTATATAATGCTATATCAGGGTGAGGGGGAGGAGATAGTTGATCACACCCCCTATTTGAGGGTAGCTGGGGATTAATTTTTAAGGGATCATAAAATTGAACTTTCGTTGTAAGCAGTTGTCGAACTTTAATAACACCATGCATATACTAGTACATCTATACGCGGTATTCATGTGCATACCGGTATACATGTAATGTACATGCATAAATAATTATAAATATTTACATGTATAAATACATACATGTACATGCACATATTGATGTACTTATAGATGAAAATGTACATACTGGTATACAGTGTATATGCATAATGTGTTAATTGTGCTAATTATTTTGTTAGTAGGCCTATACAGAGAATCCCAATCTCTAAGTTATAGGGAAAACCCGATATAATTTTTTGTTAAACGTGTTATACGATAACGAATTTTCCAAATCGATTTAAAATATTCAAGATATTCAAAATTTTAGGAGGGGACCCTAGGTAATTTAAATAAAGAATCTTGGAATCCTTGAAATATTATTCATTTGAATTTGGCAAATTCTACATACACCCCTTTATACATGTATAATGAGTGTAATGCGCCATAAGTTAATATGAATAACCTAAAAATGTGTTATTAGAGATTACCACCAAGCATGAATCTAAATAGTATATAAGCCTCATTTATGTTTTCGTAAAATCTCTTGTTAAAATCACTACGCGTGTTTTCATACACGATTAACTATTTTGGCGTGCCAGAATAACATTTTGTATTCAAAATGTATGCAAAATGTCAGTGAAAGACTGAACTAACCCATGTAAACACCACAGCCTTTGTTGTACAAACGCGATTATGTCTTTGAAAAACTCCTTTTTATCTATGGAAACTGCCTCTTTCGCTGTTCTTCAGTAACATTCGATAAGGTAATGAAGGACAATAAAAAGGGCGTAAAATGTAAATATATCGTATGCGTAGCAAAAAAGACGTTTCAAACTATAAGCTTTACTTTCTTTAGAAAACTTCGAAGGGGAAATGTAAATTTAATGGCCCCTAAAAATGGGCAATCACTGCTAACACGCTCGCTTTAATGGGGTGGTTGACTCCATTTTGTATTTCATAATGTACGATAATTAAGATAATCCAATTAAAACTCCAGTTAAAAAACACATTCATGCAGCTCGTTACTATTTTTGGATGAATTATCACGGCACCTAATTTTCTACTGAAGTAGATTTTTTTACTTAGGTTTTTAAAATTAATATTAACTACATTATATATTTGCGAGCTGCATTCTAACGTTGAAAGGTTCATATAGTGTTGATTGATTTACACGGTTTCCACAGACCTTCAAAACCTGGAATTGCCATGGAAAATGGATTTATTTTGCAAAAGTAAGGAAAATTCAACACAAATATTGCATTTGTTTTCACGCAGTCAATTATTTGTAATCTTAAAAGTTAAGAGATTGTCCACTATAGTACCCTAGGGAATTTCCCTTATAACTCAGTTTAGCTTCATTTTACTTAAATAAAATATAAATATTTAACGTTTGTTAACAAAAAAAAGTAATTTTCTACTCGTTCAACTATTTAATGGCACGAATCGTCTAATTAAAAACTTATTTGTGATAGTTATGAGCGTTAAGGGGAAACTAAACACCCCGTTTCCTATGGGGAAAGCTCTCAACCAAGTCAGCGACTTGTGTAATTAAAATTT
>JAQGCC010004995.1:0-12213 GCA_034698905.1 Xestoiulus laeticollis
GAGAACAATTTGTCAGGTTAGTTACCTGCTTAAATAACTTGGTCCGTCGGGAGCCATACATCCAAAACCAATAAACAATATTCATGTACATGTTCCTGTAATCTCTGCTTGAAATTGTATAAAATACCCGACCAATAATCGGCACAAAATTTGTTTCTATTTTATTTATTAATCAACCAATGCCTATCATTATATGAAGAAAAACAATATTAATTAATTATTGCAATTCCGAATTTAAAGTACAGGAGCATATAGCATTATTAGTATTTAGTTTTTTTTCTAGGAAGCTAATGAAATCACTCGAGCATTAAGAGCACAAGAACCCTAAGCCCTATAAAATGAATTAATTAAAAGTCAGTCATTAAACTCCATATCACCCATTTGGGAAAGCATTTATTTAATATCTACAATACACTCCAAGCTTAATGAAAGTATAATACATCAGGCAAAAAAACAGGATTTTATAAGCTAATAACATAAGTAGAACGAGTCTTGTCGCACAAAACCCCTGTTGTTTTCTCTGTCTTAATTACCTGCACTGTTGATTTTCAATTTATTTTAAGTTCATCTATAGGTCTCGTTATAACAATGTGTTAGGGTATTTCGAAAGTCTAATTATTTCTAAATGAAAAAAGGTTCTTCCTTCTTAATTTTGTTTCTCTTGCACATTTTGTTCAGGACCAAAGCGCAGCACACTGCACGGTAGTTAGGAAATATACATTTGGATTATTTTTTTCAGAAATATACATTACGAATGTTGTGCAACAAACAAAGTGAACTTTGTAAGTCATTTTAAAATTGGACTACCTATAGTGACGAATAGAATTTGGAGATGAAATTTTCTTCTTCAAATGTCGAAGGTTATCATATGTAGTTCAAAATCACAGTAGATTAAGAAGCCCCAGTATGCCGCTATTTTTGCCAAGCATCGATTGGATTGTTAGCTGAGAAGGCATTCATCTACACCTTTACAATCTTAACCCCATTTCTCAAGTGTTTGGGGAATCCAAAGAGCTTCCTTAGATGTATCTACGCATCAATCTCAATTTAGGAAAAAAAAAACGAGGGTGGAAGTCTTGTTGTTTACTTATCAGAGGCAGCATATTTCACCTTCGTTTGTTTGGGTTTTGGCCAAGACGAGATAAATTCAGACGGCCATTTTTCATTATTAAGAGTTCGTAATCAGATTGGCAGGCAGTGTCAGTAGTAGCAGAAAATAATTAAATCCACGAAATTCCATGAATCCTTCCTAAACAAAGCAACATGGCAGCGCTAGCATAATGGTCTTTGATGTCTCTTATTTCAGTTGTTTTTCAGCGATATACAGAAGTTATAGACAAAGGATGTTTTCCTTCATTAATGTGACATATCATCATCATGCAGTGTTAGTGGATCCTACAGGACTCAGCCTGCCTAATCGATGAATTAATGTGACATATCAAACCAAGGCATATATAATTTGTCAGTAGTTGGCTGCATGAACCAAGACATTCACCAAATTTGGGTAACTGTGGTATAAAAAAACATTTAAATTTCTATTTTTGCAGAAAAACCGTCTCTTTAAGTCAACTTGCCCTATCTTATGTTCATTCAAGGTGTGCATTAATCAGTTAACCACCGAATTGTTCGAAGTTAAACACTTTTAAACCGATATTCAAATATTGTTAAAAATGGTATTTAGTTTTATTTTGAAGTACATGTTGAATTAAGGTAAATTTTATCGTGTAACCAGTGAATACTTCAAAAATTGGTAATTTGAAACTGGAATTTCGTTTTTAATTGAAAATCTGCTATTGTGAATTAAACATACAAATGTAAGGACACTTATGCATACAAAATATACAACAGTTGCTTAGATAAGCAACTTTTTTTCATTTACAATAATGTCAAAATAATGAAAATCAAAATAATTTAAATAAACTAGAATAACGAATAATTTACCTTTATATAAATTGGACAACACATTTTTAAGCTATTCTTAAAACATTTGATTATCAAACAAACTTATTTTATCGATTGACTACATGATGTAATGCAGTTTTATTCACATTTCCAGCTTTTAGCACTTGCCAGCCTCAAATTTTATTTACTAATTCAAATGAATTACTTGATAGTGGGTGAGTGGAGATATCCACTTAAACAGAATAATCGCTTTCGGTTCAGCAAACATCATTTAAAAACTGAGCAAATATTTTGCTATAAAAGGACTTAATTGCATGTACTCCAATTTAATTATATCCTCCATCATTTGATCAATGCTACATTGAGCATTTGAATTAGAATTAACGCAGACTGAAATCGTCAAAATGGTTCAATTTCAGTTCTTGTTCTACTTTTATTTAAGTGTCGACTGGGTTTGTGTTGGCAACCGTAAAATGATATCTGTCGTAAGGATTTCCTTGCAAAATTACCAAGAAAAACCGAATCCCTACTTCAAGCCATTGCCATAAATAAAACCCAACTGACTCGAATTGGTCCAAAGGGATTGAATTAATTGTCCCATCTGCATTGCTCCAAACTGCTTCTAAAATGTTTGCAGTTGGTATGCCATTTCCTCGAAATTCACTCGGGACATCAAGATAAAAAAACACATCCTCTGGAGTTTCAGTGTTTAAGGATGCGAATGATACGCACCCATGTAAGCCATATCACTCTCAGTTCACCCCGATGAATATATACATGTACATCTTTGGAAAGTTCCTCCTAAGCCACTAAAAGTAGCATGGAACTAATTAAGGATTACATTTCTCCCATGAAAGAGAAGCCTAATATGGGCCCTATGTTTTTTTTAGCTTTATATATCTGGGGACCAAAACTCAGGTTCTTCATCTTAGAAGGTAAATCAATTTATAGGGCGTAAAAATGATTGCTTGCATGAGCCAGCATCAAATTTCAACTTTGCGATGGTCCCCGACAGCCAGTGATAATGCTGGAGTGCAACTTATATGCAAACATTTCTTTTCTAATTAAATTCTGGAGATTGATATTTTCATACAACGTCGGGCATCGTAATAAAAAAAAAGTTCCTCACAGTCGACTGCAATCTGACATCCTGCGATGCAAGTTGGTGACGCAGCGAAATGCATTTTAATATGAATATGGATTGCCACTTGGAGGGTGAATTATGAATAACAAAGAGAGCATTATCGCGATGCAAATAAACAGACATAAACGACAATTTTGAAATATGCATGTACTGTATATCATCGAACACTATATGGGAGGGACTGCTTGATCTTAGAAAATGTTATTACTAAATTAAAAAACTAATAAGAATTATTAATATCCTCAGCGAGGTATATATGTACTATAGCGTATATTAGAAATTCGCAATATGTATTCATTTATCTTGAAGCATTCTCGACTAGAAACAAACCCTTCAAAGGTATTTCCCAAAGGCATAACGATATCCTGACATCTATAAGTATAGCAAAGTAAACTTGCCCTAAGAAATGCGTTATACCATTTAGCCATTTTATGCCAAATTAATTTTTAATATTATTCCGTATATATAGGAAAATTAATGAATGCATGTAATTTTATGCATTTTATCATGGATGTATTATTCGAGATTTTATTGTTATCTTATTGTGTCAAGCATTTATAATTAATAATTTTTTATTTATAAATTAATTTATATTTAGAAACGACTTCTCAAGATCCATCTTTCGTACCTAATGCATAAATTAAAGTAGGACTTTACACTATCCCCTTCAGTCTTTGTGGAGCATCTGTGTCTCTCATAACCCCCTTCCTTTATCATTTAATTAAAATTAGTTTAGAAATTTTGAAACATATGTTTCAAAATTTGCTCAGATGCTCCACAAAGACCTTTATTAACTTCAGTTATGATATCATAACTGAAGTTAATAAAGGTTCCTGAATGTCTATGATATCATAACTGAAAAGTTCCTGAATGTCCAGAAATTCCACAAACTCAATTATTGTGTTATGGAAATACACAACAAATACTCAGATTTTTAAATAAATTTTAAATAAATCGTGATTGAAAGGTATATGATCAAAATACCAACATCCTAATATGATCTTATATGTATATCCGGTAAGGGTACAGTAAAAACATGCAGAATCAATCAACCATAAATATGTAAGCAATATGTACTTTTCCACAAATCTAAAATTATCCTGTTTGTTTTTTTAAAATAATTAAAAGAATTCAAAATTTTGCGAAATAACATCGTATATTAATTCATATCCGATTTTAAATTTAATTCTTGCTATTTTTAATTACTTATTTTGAAAATGAATTAGAAAAATTTGCAATTTAAGATTTTGCACAGTGCCATTGAAGACAAATTTACATGAACTAAATAAAGTTCTACAGTTGAACAAAACACAAATTCCATTTTAGCATTGCCAGGCGGTATAGGCAGAGTAAGCTGCAGTAGGCCTACTTAAAAGATGTTTACTATTGATCCTTCTTTTTTACATCAAATTACTGTAGTCGTTAGAATGCATTTTTCAAATGACAGCCATAAGCAAACAGAAATACATTTTAAAGACGTCGTTGATGACCGTCAAGTGCGGGAGCAACCTCCTGAAAATTTTATCGGTATATGGATTTAATTCCCCATTCCCTTCAAAGGAATAGCATTTCTATTTTGAATTTAGAGCGCTGAGCTGAATTGAATACAAATGAATAACCCTGTGGCACTAAGCCATGGAAGAAACATTTCGCGCAAAATTGGAATATTTCGAAGCGCCAACTAAACATTATATATCAACATTCAAGGTGAGAATTCCACTATAGTAATGTTATTGTTTTTCTACCTCGTGTATTTGCAGAGTTGCCGTGACTGGTCCAGCTGCAAGATGTATGTCATGACCAGGATGGACGGTTGTTGCGAATATGGCGCTGTTGACCATTCCCTCATCTTCGTTTAGGCTTTGAGCAATTTTATTATACCAGGTAGTGACCACCACGTATTTGTCGTTGGATCCTAAGACATTTAAGGAGCGCATTAGAGTCTGGTTTCAGTAAAAGCAAATCAATCAAAGATTCATTAAACAAACATTTCCTAAGTGCAATTGAATTTAGTGAAGCTTTACAAGTGAAGCATTTAATGCCACAGTAAGGGTAGCACATTCCATAAACCATACATGTATGAATCACTCTGTTAAAAACGTATTGAGTTGTTTACTTGAAACCCATTTAGCTAACTCAAATTGTAAATGCAATTCACAGACAGAAATATACCACTCAGTTGAAAACATATTGAGTTATAATGTTTAATTGAAATGTACATTTAGCCGATTCAAATTTTACACATGCCCAATTCATAAAAAGAAATAAAGGCGATTTTCTAATGAAGTTTAAATGTTTCCAGCCAAGTAAAATGCATTTCTAATATTTTTAATGTGAAGAAGGAAAAATGTTTGAAAAACAATTTAATACATTTTAGGCAAACATCTGGATAAAGCATTTGATGAATAAGATTATTTTCTTTCCTTTCTTGTATTTAAAATATTAGAAATGGATTTTGCTTGAATGGAAATATTTCAACTTTTAGCTCTTAAATAATCGTGGCATGAAATAATTTTTAAACAATATTTTAACTATAAAACAGTTAACACAGTAGAATAACATGTAATTATCACATTTTTTCATCTATTAAATTATAAATTAATTTCTATTTTAATTTGTTGTGGGAACAAGTGGTAGTTAATCCTATTATTTTTTTAATTCAAGTGAACATTTTTTGCAATACATCGTGTAATAATAACCGTTTATATGTATATGGAAGTAGAAAACTATATACGTGTATAATAGCTTCTACAACTTTTATTGAAAATATAATAAAAAAAAATTGTTTGCATTTTTGATTGGTAATCCGAAACTAATAATGGTTAAAAATGAAAGAAGTACATTTGAAGTGCACGTCTAGTATAACATATTCCAATTTCATCATTATTTTGAATATGCCATAAGCCTTAAAAGATTTTTTTTAAATCGTAATTAATTACTCGACTAAGATGCCCTTATCAAAAGCAAAATAAGATTTAAAAAAGTAACATGAATGTTTAAAAAATGCAATTTGAATTCGGTTATTTTCGGTATTGACGTAAATGCCTGTCACAGAAATACGTATAAAAATAGGTTTAGGATAGCATATACTGTTCAAAGGAGAAGCAGCAGTACATTGAAAACGTTTGAAAATAATTTATGTATGAAAAGCATGCGGTGGAAGGAGTTTATGTAATAAATGTTTAAGATCAGAGAGTTCAAAAGCTAACTTCATGATTTGAATTATAACTAAAACTTAATTAAATCACGTAATTTATAGTTAAATGGTCCTGCGCATTTCGAAAGTTACTATAAAAACTCAAATATAAGGATAAGCTATAGTGAGTTTCATTTAATTTTAGAGATATTACGTTTTCTAATGCATATAACTATAAAAAGCGATATAAGTTTACGGTACATGTATTAATTAAATGTTGTATAAGCCGGATACTGAAGCTATAATAGCTCGTGCTCACGCGCGGAATGAAATATGCTTTTAGATTAGTCTAAAAACATTACCAGTATACTTTTAAAAAAATTGTTTGAAGCCTGGCTATATTATGTTAAGTTTGTATGGAAAAAAGTGCAGGTTTATAATTGGGGTAAACTTTATTAAGTTTTATTAAAGCTACCTTTTACATTATTTAGCGTTGGCTCAGCCCAAAGTGAATTTACAGGATAATTAATAACATGCATGTATAAAATGGTGTGTGTAATGTCTACCTTTAATTTACCGTAAAAAATATTATACGAATCACTAACAACAACAAAATTAACTTTCATGATTCATTTGAATATTTTCAAATAAATTACTGCTTTCTTCCTTAATTAATTAATATCCATAGCATGCATAGGGTGCATCAAGGCATTATTTGCGTTATATCAATGGAAAATCTAGGCCAAAAAGTATATATGGAATTATAGTTTTGAAAAACTAAGCTATTTTAGATCATTTTTTAACTATACTGTTAAGTAAACTGTGTTTTGCATTAAATATAACACGAAAAATGAAATATTAATTGACCTCGTTTGGAGAAACATTTCCACAAAAAACAGGCAATGCGCCAGATTCCCTGGAACCTCTGGATTGTGTGGATTCGCAACCGAGTTTGTGCATGATAATCTATACTATCAGCATATACATGATACAGTCACTTAATTTAACTGTCCTTTATGCAGTTTAGATTTCTTAGCAGTGGATAAAGTTATAACCACACATTTTACAGACTTTTTATGGCTATAGTTGAGCAAATGAGTTTTCTGCCTTCTATTCATGCAGTTGGTTGGAAGGTACGATAGATACATGTATAGGCCTAATCATTATACATGCAATATCTGCTAACACGAACACTCCGGCTTTGTATATAAAAATACACTGGAGTTTCAATTAAAACGTATACAGTATAAAACGAATTACATGCAGCAAAACACTACATTAAGGTTTTCTTAATTCAACCTGTTACGATCTCTGTCATGTTTCGTCAACAAAAGGACAAAACGTCCAAAATCACCTCATAACTTTTACAATCACTGGACAACAAATTCATGTGGATTATACTCACCTAGAACTTTGTAGATTCGTCCTGGCAAGTGCACGGAACTTCCGGTTCCAGGTGGCGCCACTCTATAATCTTGATCGCCTTTAATTACCTTGGCCTCCAAACCTTGAAATGAAAAGATGCTTTCGGTTTATATAAGCCATAAAGTTGCACTCTCTCAACTTTTATTATCTCTGGATTTAAGCACTTGCAAGCCAAGTCTTTTTTTATGAAATGCGTGTAATCATCAGGTCTTGAAGTGTAGAGCCAGTCTTAAAATCAGCTTGGCTCCACGTTTCAAGACTCAATTTGATATTTCTCAGCTTTTTTTCCAACTTCAAAATACATTCTGTGAGTTGAGGTCCATTGATGAAACGCAACAGAAATGCGATATTCGATAGCTTAACTCGAACATATTGCCCGGAATAACGAATGCCATGAAAACGGGCTGTTTTAATAATGTTCCCACACGCGCAGACGCGAGAAGACAATGTGAGATCAGTGACATATACATGTACCATATTTTTGTCAAGAGAGTATGGGTAACGACATATACAAAAAGTCGTGCAGCTAATGCCAAGGGCTTCTCCTTGTATATAACATCTCTCCTGACATAGGCCTATATATACGCGGCCGTTTTTTCTTCTCAATGTTGCCTGCATTTTTTTGTGTGCCATTTTTATTCGCATTTAGCTTTTCCGTCCAAGCCTTCAGAAAAAAAAAACTGTATTGTCAGAAACATCAATATTTGAAAAGGACGTGAGTAGAAAGTTGAAATGTCATCAGTGCAGGAGCCATCCACTATACGCCTTTTTTCAATCTTTATAATACACGAATAAACATGAGTTTTTCATATATAGAAACTGTAGTGGGAGATGGAAAGAAATATGTATAGGCCTACATGTATATCCGAATTCAATCTTCAAACAATATCACTAATATGACTTCAAATATTACATTTCAAAGGGATTCGACGCTGGAATGAAATGAAATTGCCAGATGCGAGGAAAAAGAGGATAAAAATGTTTCATGACGACAACCAATCCTAAGAAATGATGATTTTTATGCATAGCTAATTATGTATTATTTCAGAAAGAATAGAGCTCTGATTAACCATTTTAGCCAAAGGCAGTTTTACAATCGCATCCAAAAATGTACATGTAAGTATTATAACATATTCTGCTAGCAATGATATCTGTAGCGATATAACTCATTAAAAAACTGAATTCGTGATATTACCCATTCAGAATTAACACAATGTTATAATGACATGCAACATTGCTATGTTTTTCCTACCTATCTTTTAAATAGAAGACTCAAAGGTTCTGTGCAAACTGGCCCCAAATAGGAAAATAGGAAACAATACAAAATTGCGAACGAAAATCAGTTTTTTAACTATTCATAACTTTAAAACAAACTTTCTTTAGAGGATAAGTTTAAGAACACTTAATTAAAAAGTTGAATTTTCAAGCTTTTTTCCAATATGTAAATATTATGCAATTCGTCCATTAAATGTAATTAATGCTTTGCATAAGAGTTTCTACACAATTTATTACAATGTATATTGAACAAAAATTGCTTTTTTTTTTCGCAAAATAATATATTTGGTAAAGTATTTTCCAGATTGTATGGACATCCATATATCCCGCATAAAAATTATTTTATCCTGGCATTTCATATGTAGGCCTACACAGAACATATTGACAGCAAAATAGGTATATAAAGATCAATCGTGTGTATACAGGGTGTTTTTGAACTCATGGTACAAACTCAAACTGGTGATAGAGTGAACTAAGGTAAACACTTTCCACCATAGGACCTAGGGTCCAAAGGTTACTATTAAAAAGTTACGTGGAATTAATTTTGGCACAGAATATTTTAACAATTACTTGTTTATTACAATCTTTTACAGTAAATGCTCAAACGCTCTACCGTTACAATTAATGCAAGCTTCATATCAGTAAAGCATTGATTGACGCACTCTTTTAAAGATGGCCGGCATGTCATTTACATTGCCCGCAGCAACCGCAATTCTGGCCACAAGATCTTGTGTTCCCACTGGAGTCTCATACACTACATTCTTCATTTGTCTAATCTTTCTACAATCTTTGGGCCAATCTAGCATTGCCATCAAAAAGCCCATAAATGAAATACATATCAGCAAGGTCTTAATTGATTTGTGTATGCTTCCATTTCGATGCCACAACTCAAGTAACTCATTAAATATTCTATGTAACAGCTACACATTTGGCCGTGTACCTTTATAATAGAGACCTTTAGACCCTAGGTTCTATGGTGAAAAATGATTACTTTGTTCGACTTTAACACCAGTTTGAGTTTGCACCATGAGTTCAAAAACAACCTGTATAGGCTGTGCATCTTCATAAAATTATATATAGGTAAAAGGAAAGCAAGTACTGTAGGTGTGTATACATTTTGATAATACTTTGAAAACAAATATACATGTAGGTATAGGCATAGATATCAATTAATTTTCGTAAAGTTTCACTTCAAATGTTGTGCAGTTTCGGTGATCAATTATAAAATAATATACAGTGCCCGCCGCTTATAAGGATCACGTTGGGGCAGAGCATTTTGATCCTTATATAAGGCGGATCCATATATCCGGCAATGCTGTAAAGTATGTGTCAGAGGCTATGTTCAATGTATACCTACCTATGCACCTATTGAAACTGCGTTACTGGGACCACGGTCCACTTACCTAACTAAAAAGCACAAAAATACAAGAAATAGCTTCATTCCTGTTATTGTTGACACATGTGCCAGAAAACAAACAACCCCACCTGTTGAGATTTGTAAAAAATGCATAACCAGATTCGTAATCTGTCTTTTTTATATTTTTTCAACTGTGTCTAAGTTAAATTTATTTTTGCCAAAATTTTTAGTCTGAAAACTAAGTCATTTAATAGTTAAAATAAGCAGTGTGATAAAGAGGCGAGAGGGGTGTTAATGTAAATCCGCCTTCTTCTTTCGCTCAGCCTAGCAAAAATGACATTTTGTCACAAAGTAACAACGAAATTTTTTGCAACAGGCAAAAGCTGATCCATAAATGCGGCGCTTCTGATCCTTTAAAGCGACAAGTTTTGTATTGTGTTCTATGGAAATGAATTGGAACCTGGATAATTGATCCTTAAAATCGGCTGATCTTTATAAGCGAGATTCTTATAAGCGGCGGGCACTGTATGTGGTTTACTTTCGGAATATATATTTTTTTTACGCCAACACGAAGGAGTGGTCAACAATGAAAGAATGGGGCGATTATGGCATGTCAGTTACATCTTAGATGCAATTCTATTTTCTAATATTTGTATTACAATGGAAAGATTATTGATTCCTAGTTTGGCTTGTCTCATGTCAAAAGATGACATGTTTTATGTTATAAAGGGAGCAGAACTGTACCGAGAATTTCCGTTATTCTACAGATGAGTTATAATTTATTAAACCATATACTGTATACAAACAAAAGAGCAAAGCTCTGGAGAAATAAAAGCGCCTCAAACTTTCCCCGATGCATCTTTCCGTATACGAAAACCATTGTTTAAAATATATGTAGGGAGGTTTGTTGACAACAACCAACCACATGATTGTACTTTACGTGACAACATAATATCCGAATCCATTTGTGCAATGCAATTCTAATCCGTGCATTTTTGAGAACATCGATGCCAAAGTAGTCAGAGAATGAGTGCTTTTTTTGGAGTGCTTTTAAACATAAATGGCCGATAGCCTTTACAATGTATATATTTATCAATCTGGAAATGCATTTGACATCAGAAGATTATGCGTATAATAATAAAACATTTCCATTTAGGCGAACGATGGCACTTTTTTCATTTAATAGAGGGATTGTGCAGGTTATCTTTAATCTAACGAGAACGCTAAACACACTATTACGCATTCGCATCATTAACTTATGCGCGCGGTAAAAGTCGTTATACTCCTCAAAGACGTTGTGGTATCACGTTAAAATAATGAAATTGTAGCCTGCCCTCAACCACAAACCCATTAACGTCGTTCCTACGCATGCGTATTGGCTAAAAAAATCAGTGCTGCCGATGTCGTCAAGATTAAAGAAACTTTGTCCAACCCTCTAATGACTCCTATAGAATACGATTGTGCTGCATGTATTAATTAGCTGCACTACACTTTAGTAAAAGTGAGATCAATGAGTGAACTTACCAATATGAGAATAGTCTGTAAACACCACAACGCTTCTGGAACTTCTTTTAACGCCTTCGGCAACGAGATTTCCAAAATGAGTCATACCGTGCAAAATCTGCACCATTTTCATGGTTACCATCTCCTGAAAAAGAGGCAAGGGCACATGCTTTATATCGCAAATCATAGTTCTTAATTATTGCAAATTCTTTTATGGATCGAGGTGGCAACGCTAATCTTGTCGCGCCACTTGCAGTTTCAAGATGAAGTGATTTTACCTTCAGGGGGAACTGAACTGACTCTGAACTGCATGTTTTGCTTTGAGGGAAATTTTGATACATACTTTTAAAAAAAACAAACTTGTTATAATACAAAAATAAAAATTGATAAAAAAGCAGTATTTTTGTAGCTACTACCTGATCAAAATTTCATAATTTTCCCATTTATAGGTAATTTTTAAAAAATTAAAAA
>JAQGCC010004996.1:0-12213 GCA_034698905.1 Xestoiulus laeticollis
CTGCCTTTGGACGGTTGGGACCCCTGCTGTATGCAGCTGTGGCTCTGGGGGGTCCTAAGCCTAGTTGTGGCTTGGGGCGAGTCATACTGACCAAATTTTTGCCTTAGGCCTATCCAAATTTCTAGGGTTAAACCCAAAACCAATAATGCCAAAAATATAATTTTGATTACAGTTTAAAATTAAAAGATTCCCCCTCAAATACTTAAATACTGTTTAGTTTACCTTATTTAATCGCATGTAATATCTTAATAATTTATTTAGTCTCCAGGTTATACTAGTACATTAATAATCTTTTTAACAAAAAATCTGTTAATTCTAAAGTAACCGTATTTTTAGAGAAGTTTTGCCAATTTTTTAGAAAATATTTAGAATGAACTATTAGAAGAATAATAGAATATAGTTACTTTCTAATTTGGCTATTATAATTACCTGTATAGAGCAGATTCACCCAAGCTGGTATAAAGTGCCTTAACAACTACATGTAGCAACCTGAAATTCCCAAAAACAAATAATAACATCAGACAAGATAATATCATTACATGTTCCCGCTTTAATTTTCTGACTAATAAATACAAATTCCAAGTTGTGACAACTGCTCACAACAGCCGCCGGGTTACCACCTTAAGATGGCGCCCCACGCAATAGCAAAAGCAGTTACACACGAGGGGGGAATATATTTTAAATTCACTTTTATGTTTCGGTAACATAGTACAAAAATGACAAATGAACAGCACAGCCTTCGCTCTTACAAAATGGCGAAAGGAGCCCTTCTCTCGAGAATAATAATGCTCTGTGTGTATTAGCGCTTCCGAATTTGCCGAAACTTGGACTAGCTTTCTACGTTTCAGCTTCAAATCGCTAAATATCTAATATCGTCGAATATTTGCAAGCATTCGCAACCTCGGCATCCGACAAAAGCCATTTATCGCTTTTAAAGTAGTTACAAATTTAAGTTTTGGGTGAGAACGTTGCATTTACATTACATCTCAATGTTCATGCCCAAGCCACAGGGTGTGTTGGAATTACATATAATATTCAGCTTATATCAGAGATTCCAACAAGATTTTGATGATTATGATAACTAGAATGACAAATGACATTACCGAACATATGCAACGTTACGGTATAATCAGTATGCAGGAAACTCGTATATTTTTTGACCATGAAATATATTATAAAATATATATAATAAATCGAGAATGCTAAAAATCATTTTCATTTCAAATAATGTTACAAATTTCGTTTTGGATGGGGATATGTTTTGCTTATTTGATATGCTCATTGCATGGAATGTCATACGATGTACACAATTTTCGAGAATGACTGTCCGCATTCGCTGAAGAATATTTTAGAAAAGAATTTTTTTTTTCAGTTTTCTTCAAAAAACTCAAACGAATACATGTGAAAGTGAAAACGTCCATGATGAACTAAACTATAGGAATGGGAAAAAAATGTAGTAAAAATCATGTAAAATACAAATTTGTTTTCTGCAGAGTTCTTTGAAACCAGTTTGAAATACTTCTTCAAATATTTGTTCGTGTCAAAGACATTTTCTATTAAGTTGTAATGCACATGACCAATGCTAAATACTTGTTAAATGCCGAAAGCGCTCGCCGATATCACTGCCGCAAATTGAATACAAAAAGGGATGCCTCAAATCCGATTGCTTTGCGTACGGCACGGCGAAGACACGTAAAACGCTCCAAAAATCAACCAGAATAAAATCAGAGGCGTTAAGCAAGCAATCGACTAATTAAGCCGCATGCCGTCCGAAGGAATTGGATTTGATGGTCTCGAATGCTATAATATGCTATATATTTCATATATTACAAATTGAGAGCATATACTACAAGAGGTCCATATATTATAGAACTGTATTTATATGATGAGACGTCCCAAGCGGCCAATTTTACCACAAATTTCACACTCTTACCCCCTCGTAACCTCTTCACATTTAGCGACATACTCAATACCCTAGGAACTGTGAAGAATTTAATGCCTAGCCCATCTTTCACATTTTTAAGATTTTGATCGAATGATACGAGTGTGTTAAAAGTTGACCACTCTTTCTCTGAGACTAAATAATCTCAGCATTTAAGTATAACATAATTACAAATTAAAAAGGGGCATTTCAAGAGAGTGAAATTTATTTAAATCCTTTTGACAATCGCAAAGTAAGCCGCAAAAAAAAAAGTTTAAATGAAGCCAAATTACACATGAACCTAGAGAGTCATGTGCGAATTCAATTTAAGATTTGATCGAAATCTTAAAAAAAATACATTAACATTTTGGTCATCTTGACGAGTCTCGTAATTCTCCGAGACCAAGACAATCCTCAAATGATGCGATTTCTCCTAACGAACCGAGTCAATCCCTGCACATCCTAACTTTTGCAAGCCGGTCAAAGATTCCAGACACCCAGCACGCGCCAATCTTAAAAGTTTCGATCAACCAGTCACACAGCAACAGGGGGGCAGAAAAACACGAAAAAACGTAATGAGAAAAAACAGAAAATTGCAAGACGACTAACCCCCGTACCACAGTTGCACAAATGGCGCTGCTTAAGATCGAGCTGCTTCTCAAGTAGACCAATTTTGCATACAAATTCCAGGACTTGAACCGCAACTTGATCTCAAGATAAACAATTTTAGCAACTGTGGTACGGGGGTTAGGCTGCAGCTAAGTGGTCATGGGCGCACCGGCACTTAAATAACACAACGGGAAAATAAAGGCAACGGATGAATCATCCGTTGTGGCAGCATACCGATAATTACACGTCCTTCCTTGAATCTTTGGTGCCAAAGTAGAAAACAAAACGGATAAAAAAAATTCGGTTGAATCCCAAACTTGGAGAAATGTTCTGTATGGATAGGAATGTCTGATGTTCCATGTTAAACCATGGGTACAAAATGAGTTATGGGCAGTGCTTACTCGATTATGAAATTGACTTAATCCCGAAATGGACGGACATTGAATAATGGCCAACACAGATGAACGTAATAAAATGAACTCTTGAAATAAAACTATGCTGTGAAATAATTCTTTATCACTATAGCTATCCTATTGATACACAGTAGTTAAAAAAAAATATTTTAAAGGGTAAATAAAAGTGTCCATGGCAGTTCTCTTCAGAATTCCTCGATAAAATGTTGACATTTAAATGAGAACTCAAGAGACTGTTTGCTCAAGGTATAAGCTATCTTTCTAGAAATACCATCTACACTGTATCCGTTAAGCTGGCATTTCAATACTGAATTATGAATGATTACCAAATTGTGTTAATTTTGTTACAACGGATGAAAAACATTCCAGGAAAACTCCCAATCACAACACTACATATTCACCGAATTTCCAATGACAAGGGTACCCTATACATTCCTGATGTTAATTTTTCCTTGATTTCTAGAGCCACTATTGATTATTTTCAACAAAACTGCCACACCATACACAACACTCTCCAACCTAGGACCACACCAAGAAAAACATTAGGCAAACTAAAAAACCTCGTCCTCCTCCTCCTCCTCCTTGGTTGTTACCTTGGCCCACAGCCTGGTCCGCTCCAGGCGTTCGTACTTGGAGATCAGGAACCCGACCTTCAATCATTGGATCTTGGGTGCCGACCGGTCGTTAGTGGCGGCCTTGCGCAGGGTAGTTCCCCGCTTGATCTGGTCTAGCAGCGATTCCCGGCAGGTGACCGGATCGTAAGGCACGCGACTGGCCATCAACTGCCGAACCTTGACGTCTGTGGCATTGAGGTGACCGCGACCAGCCTCTTGTGGCTGTTGCTGGAACAGCTTAGCGTTCAGTTCGTGCCGGAAATTTTGCAGGGGCGAGGTGTGTGCCTCGGCAGGCGCCGAGCCACGGCGTTGGGACTTGGGCGTTGTTTGCGGCGACTGTGGGGCGTTCTTCTGCACGTGGTGGGCCAACTTGGCATTGAGGCTCTGCAGGAAGGACTCTTGGAACACCGGCTGGCTAGCGGTCATTTTCTGATGCGGCACAGGAGCGCTTTCGGAGAGCGAGGACGAAGTGGAGGAAGTGGACGAGGAGGACAGCGAATGTCCGCTAGCCATGCTCTTTAAGTCTTTTTGGCTGGGAGGTGCAATCTGTTGTTGTTGTTGTTGTTGTTGTTGTTGTTGTTGTTGTGGAGGTGGCGGCTCGGCAAGTGGCTTCAACTGTTTTTTCGCAATACGGGCGTTCAGGCTTTGAATCAAAACTGCTTGATTGTTGGCCACCTTTTCCTCCACCACGGACGGCCTACGAGCCTCGGTAAAGGAGCTTTTGCGAGCAACAGGAGGGCCGCTGGAATGCATTGCACTAGCCTCTGAAATCGCCTCTGGAGTGGTCTTCGTCGAACCTTCTTCCGAGCGCTGAAACTCATGTTGCGGCTTACCGTTGACCGTCGGGGTGCGCTGCATCTCGCTTTGCAACTGTTCACAGTGCGCTAGATTGTCTTCGCTTATCTGGTGACTGATTGTATTTGCGGGTGAACTCATGTCCAATGAGGAGGACAGCGAGTAGGACGAGGCTGCAATGTTCTGTGAGCTTTGGGCATTGCGCAGCTGTACCACAGTGAGAGCGTGCTGGCTGGTGATGGAGGATGTGCGGCGCACCGGCGGTGGCGGCTTATGCGTTTGGGACCCACTGCGCCGCAATGAGCCCGTGCGGCATTGCAACGTACCATAATGGCCGGAGCTTGGGTATCCTAAGGGTAACAAAGGTAGACCTTACTTCAGCTATAAATCACCTGGAGACGTGCAAATATAACGTCACGTTTTTGAGTTTTAGAGGGTTTGAGCACGATTTCCTTAATGTTAACCACATTGGCAGCACTGTTTATTTTCCTATGTGTTCTCGACGTTCAGGTAAATCCAATAACGTGACACCTGCTCAAACTCTCTAATCTTTCTGAAGACTTCCTTGTATTTTTGAATTCGATAATAGCACTAAATTTAACAGGGTTGCATACCAGAATAAGCCTTTTTTTTTTAAATTATTTGTTTTATTTAATTTTGGAAACTGATAGGAACAAATGAAATGTACGAGGACCTAGCATTAATTTTCTATTAATTGCTTATATATATGCATATTGCATTTCATGGAAATATGTCCGTAAAGTTTACCAGACCATCTACAATTATAAGCTTTACAAACATATTTCCATGAAATGGAATATACGTAAACATAAAAAAAATTTAAATAAATAATAGAATATTTATGCTAGGTGCTCGTACATTCCATTTGTTCCTATCAGTTTCCAAAATTAAATAAAAAAATAATTTAGAAAAAAAGGCTTATTCTGGTATGCATACCACTTAAGCTCATTTTCTAAAATTCTCCTAATTTTTTACACATCAGGAGAACTTAAAATTCTATGAAAAATTGAAGATTCTTTAAAGCCGAACTTGATGAGTGAAAATACTTTAAAAATTATAGACAACACACATTTTAAAGACAGATGCAGCATTTTCAAATAATGTCTAGAGCAGAATATAACTCGAGTAGAAAATTGCTGTCTCGGGATTTATAAAATCCAACGCTTGTGGCAAGAAAATCAAAAATTAAAAAAAAAAGATTTTGTTCCAAAGAATCCCAAAAAATCAGAAACCAGGGACGTGATTTAAAAAATATAATCGGCAATCATTCTGGCCATTCACATCATTGTATAAAATAAAAAAGAAAGCATACCTGCAGTCGAGACTGGCCGTCTGGCCGTCATGCAAGGATAAAACTGTGCATGGTTGTTATACCGGGGAATAGTGCAGTATTTGGTAGCTTCATCAAGGTTGTCAAGGTTGTACAACACTTCTGCATTGGCAAACACATTCCAAACAAATCATAAGAAATGATAATAGAACTCAAAAGAAATTCATATCGATTGGAGCATGTGTGCAAAACAAAACATAATAAGAGAAAAACGTGCAAAGCAAACTGAGCTTAAAATAACCAGCGTGTTGCATTGTGATTAAAAATTCAAATGCTGCATTACCTGTGGTTAAGCCATCTTCCGATCCAATGGCCACCATTCCTTGGCTACCATAGCCACTCGAAGACCCCAAAGAACTGTAGCTCGTCTTACCATCGACGGAATTGTTCTGAGGGTGATGGGAATGCAAACCTATGGCAATCGTTTCTACATCAGACTGCTAAAATAGTTAAATTTTAAGGGAAAATGTCTTTCAATATCAGTTTACATTCTCGACAATATTATTACAGATCTTAAAATGTACTCGCCTGCCTCTGTAATATTTCGCCTGGAGGAGGAGACCCCCTCGAGATCTCGTTCATGTTCACATACAACGGTTGAGGCACAACTGAAATCGTACAACGGATGTCAGCAAAATAATATCTGGTCAACAGTATGCCACGGGCATTAACACGAATAAGAGAAAAACTTTATCGAGAAGCGAATATTCGATGCACTGACTCTGATTGGGTGCAGGCTGATTGAAGTCTGGAATAGTAATCATTTTCGGAGCAGGAGAATAATGAGAAAGAGTCTTTGAGTGGCGGAGTTTGGACGATTTGTCTGGCACCATTGGTCGATCGTTGGTTACGGCCCTAGAAATTTTCAATTTGTAAGTTTAGTTGCATTCCATGTGAATATAACAAATTTATAAACAGCCCAAAGCTTTGTAACTTTGATGGCAAGATGATACTTGTTATTCTCAAATTATAACTTATTATCAAAGAAACAGGGTTCGTAATAGATATCGGAAACAAATATCATGAAATAATGTATAATAAGTTTTTCATTTTTATTTTGTAAAAGAATGAAAGATAAAACGTGAAGAAAATGCTATTAAATTTAAAAAAAAAAATATAAAAATAAATACTTAACTGATATCATAACTGAAAGGAAAAAGCATTGGGAATTCCCCCTCATTACTCAGCATGTAAAACATACATTAAGTTAAGTTCCAACTACATTTATTTAGTTAGTTACAACTCTGTCTTAATACAGTTTTTAATTGTAATTGACCAATAAAGTTTGAAAATGTCACACAAACAACAAGGTTGGTCAAGTGGTTACGCTTAGATCCTTGAACTTGGGAGACCCTGGTTCAAACCCCAGTCGGCTATCCTGGTTGTGGTTTTTCGTGGTTTCCCACAACCTACTATAATCACCCATATAGGCAGATGCCGAGATAGTTCCCCACAAATGCGGCCACGACTATATACGCTCTTTACAAATCTGGCCCCCTGCCTCATGGCATGATAAATGCTGACTGCAGCTAGGGTAACTAATTGAATTAAACCCCTGCCATGAATGCTAATTAACTTCATGCTATTGATACTTTGTGCAATAATATCCTTATATAACTTCAATTTTCTGGAAATTTTATCTATTGATGAAAATATCTCGAAAATATCAAATATATAATAACCGATATTTTTGATTTTTATGAAAATATCGATATCACGATATTTTCATACACTGCAAAGAAACAATCATAAAAAGACGAATTACCTCAGTGGAATGGCAGGTTGATCAACATCAACGATGGTCCCGAGATGTTTCCTTCCCATGGTGGCTGATCGAGATGGTCCCGCAGAGCATTCGTAGCCTTGTGGACTGGAGGGAGTTGAATTAGCTTGGCGAGAGAGTTTGTCCAGGGGCTCAAACGTGTGAATAGTCAACTGCGGTCTCTGATGGCCTCGTTCATAGGCCGTCGATATGGTGTGAGGCCTGTCACCGACAATCGGACAGGGAACTTTGTCGAAGTTACCTGTTTCTTGAAGGTTAGGCCAAGTCGCCGTGGTCGCAGGCAGCATTCCGTAGGGTGACGATGGCGTACTGGCGTTACTGGAAGCACTAGTATTGTTCCCGCTGAATTGCTCGGCCGGACCTGACATCTGTTTGAAATTTTAACAATTTATGCAGGAGCTCATTTTGGACGAGAAAGGGCTAGCAACTATGGGAAGTGGGACAAATGAAAAACTGACGACTGAACAGTGGGCAAAGAATTGAAAGATGATACAAAATAGGAACAACTTGGGAATGAAACCAGTAAAAATTAAGGCAAAAAACAGGAATAAGATGTGCAAAAATAATGGGAGGAGCAGTAAAAGGTAGAGGACAAGTGGGGTGAGGTATGCACTAAGGGGACTAACCTGTCGCATAAGCTCTAAGGGTGGAGGAGTGTGAGGGCGCACAAAGAGTGTGTCTTGAGATGTGAAGCCAGAGTCTTGTGAAGATACACTGGACAGACGAAGAGTGCCAACTAACAAAGGCTGCTAAGAAAGGAAAGACAGAATACAATGTCAACATGCCATCTTTCAACGTTAAAAGTCAAAATTGCGATATCGAATATTACGCAGGTGCACCAACCTGGGAGTGGCTTCGGAATCGCATGTGGAGGCTTGGGGAATGGCATTTGGTGGACCCGCTGGAAGAACTATTTACACTGCTGATGCTGCACATGCTGGATTTTCGCGAGCTGTTGATCAGACTGGGAGAGCTCGGGGGAGTCTGGAAATCAAAAATAAGTAAAAAAGTGGGCTTGGAACAGCTTTGCAAAGAGGATCGATCGAGATAATGCTGGTAACGTCACCTGGAAAGACCAGGAACCTTCGCAGCTCTTGATGTCGTTGATAACTTGTTCGCTGGAAACCGGTAGCGTAAAAGGGTCGGTTGTATTGCTCATCAGCTGCTCCATGATCTCCTGAAAATGGGCAGTCTCGCACAACATCGACACTTCTTCATCCTTTTAATGGGAAATAGTAAAAGTTGAAAAAAAATGAACTTGGTCCACATAATGTGTTAATATATCACGTATAAAAAGAATCTATACGTGGCTTTAATTGTAAAAAAAAACTAACGTGATGGAATATACGTCCATAATTTTGTGCGTTCGAAAATTGGTTGCACGGGAATTGTCGCATTTTATACTGAGATTAGATCTGCGGCTAACAACTACTTCAAAATTGGTCAAATGTTCTCGCATTGCCATTACAGGGGGCATCTATCGAACTTTATTGCATTACAGCTAGTGTTAATAACATGCAGTAACTTCATTTTATTCAAGAACTGAGCTGGTGATTTGATTCCTAGATAACCAGGCAGATTATTTGAACAAGAATTCTATTCTTTCATCCAGAAAAAAACATTCAACTTTGAGACTTGTACAATACATTTTCTCCAGTTTCCAGCTTCATTCTTCTATAATCTGATCGTGAGTGGATTCAAGTCAAATATCAAAACGCTCTTTTTCTTCCGCTTGCCTTGTCTTGCAAAATTTCATCTGGCTTTTTAAGACTCAATTGGATCGCAACAATTTCTCGGTTTCGATCAACTCCATTTTCCACTCCAGTTTGCATTCAGCCATTTGGGTCTTATCCCGATTGCGCTTTCAATTTAGTTTTACTTTCAGCTTTATGGTTAAAAAAAAATGTAATTTGGTTGCCAGAGGAATTCATCTTTAATCCGATTTGTAGCTCTTCCGCAATTTTGAATTTAAGTCACGCATTTTGTTCAAATCTTGCAAGAATATCAAAAATAATAGATTTATTTTCTGAAGTATTATTATATGACTAAGTTTAGAGAAAATGAATGAATAGTGGACAATATTTTATAGTTTTCTTTGGACATTTCCGCTTTTAAAATGTTTTTCTCTAAAGACTTTAAATTTTACTGAGTATATCACTGCATATAAAAAGTGGGCAAAGATTATATTCCGAACAATGATGGATAATTTAAAAAGAACAAATTGTGCCAACGTTAAAATGTCATCCTTGCAAAAGATGGCCGCGGTTTGCATTTCCAGGACAATATAGGTGCTTCCAACCTCTGGGCAGCAGCACGACCAAGCAATTACGACACATTCGCCAGTGCTCAGGGCAAGTTCAAAGTCTCGATTCGCCCAGAATACTTACTTTCACTACACACATGTAGGGCCCCGAGACCTGTAATCAGGAATGATTAACATGCTGAGCTAATGCGAACTGCGGCAACAACTTACCACGACAGGTTTTAAGTAGGAAACAAACAGGCAGAAACGACTCCTCTCCTCTATCAATGCCGTCCGTAGCGCGTGCTTCTCGGTCTCCTCCAGGACGACGAACTTGTCGCTGACATCCTGCAAAGCGCTGTCCAGGTTGCGCTGAATCTCACATTTGCCTGTAAATGAGAATCAGAAATTTGTCATTAGTCATCAGATTCAAGTTTGGGGACAATTTAACATTCAATTAATCAAAATACTCAAACTTGACGTACAGTGATTTCACTTCTCACGACAATAAATAATAACTTACTCGTGTTTTGAATGTGTTTGATTTGACAATTGTTTCAGAACGTCTTCAATAAAACTTAATTTTAGTAAAGATTGTTTTTTATTATCAAAACCAAAGCAAAAGTTGGTTAACAACTATTGCAGTTTTCCCAGAGTTGTCAGACAATCTACCAACTACTTGACTAGGTCTTGTTTGAAAAAACAACTTATTTTCCAATAACAAGTTATAAAGAAACCGTTTTGCATTTTGGAAAACTTGTCATGTTGGTCGATTTTATAAAAAATCATGTCCAATTAGGTGCTCCTTTCTTAAAATGCACTGCTCTTGTATTTTCCCCCCTTACAACTCTATTATTTTGCTAACTTTTATAAATTATTCTAGAAGATAAAATAAGCATTTCGCCTCCCCACCTCCCAGGAAGTTGTATTTGGTTCAGTTTCCCCAGAGTTGCCAAGCAATCTACCAAACTGCTCGACTAGGTCTTGTTTGAAAAAAAAAAAAACTTATTTTCCAATAACGAGTTGCAAAGAAACAGTTTTGCATTTTGGAAAACTTGGGAAAGCTTTTTCGTGATTAAGCTTTATTTAGTAAACATTTTACTATATATAGTGAAATGTTTACACGCTTTCTACCATATCCTCAACTGCTCCAATTTCCATTAAATGCTTTTTTTTATTAAGTGTATATTTTCCAGTCCCTGTTACTTAAAAATATTAAATACACTTAAAGCCTCTTAGTTTCCATTAGCAAGTTTCCACATTGAAAATTGGAAAATTTCAATGACACCCTTTGTATCCTGATATTGACCTTATAACCTTATCAGTTGCAATCCTAGCAATACAACCCGAGGCAAAGTAGTTCATGGTTTCAGGCATCTATTTTTCGATCCCAATTGGGCCAAGATCGGTTTTCGGCGATTGTGTCAAATCATAATCAGCGTGTATAAGTAATGCCTTGATCTCAAAAGGATTTATTGAATCGAAGCAGATTCAACTAGTTAAAGATGATCTTGGTACCATCATATTAAATAACAACATGGTGCAGCATCAATGACCAACTTGCACAACCTGGCATCTTTTCCATCAGTTTGTGGAACAAACCAGATTGAATGGTTATATGGGAACAGATTTTCCAACAGTAAAGGCTTTTACCAGCAGTAAGGCGAGCTTAGGTTGCTACAATCATCTCCAATTGCAATTCCCTAATATCCAACAGGACAACCACGTGTGACTCTTTGGCAGCCAGCTGTAAAAGTGCTTGTCACATGACACTTCCTATCATACCATACTATGGGCATATGCATTTAATCTATACCTGCAATCGTTAAAATATCATTGAACTAAATGGGGGGGGGGATGGGAGAAATAACTCGAAGTAGGACCAGTTTGTTTTCAGATGCCTGTTTCATAAAAAAATATAAGAACGAAATTAATATCCACAAAACCGAAACCTGATAACAATACATGTATATCCTTGAAATATATCATATTTAAAAAAATGAATTGCATGCTTCGTTAGGATCAGAAATGGCAACAAAATTTTACGATTTTCAAAATCAATTGGAATGATTTTCGCTTATAAAATTCCATAGGCTCAACTAATTCCATTGCATTAATAGTGACAGATCACTTGAGATTGCAGTATAGCTCCGGGCCAGACTAGGCTGTTTCCGCGCGGCTGGCTAGCATAAAGCAGGGCTTTGAATTATAATAGAATTTTCCCACGAGATAAGAATATAAGAAATTACACAATAAATAGTTATATTATAATTACAATCCTTGTTTGAGGCTAGCCAACCACGTGGAAACCGCCTAGTATGGCCCGGGGCATAATGAAATTCTTTGCAGTAATATCAGCAAAGATTCGTTAGCTCTAGTTTTAATAATACAGTATAAATAATACAGTAAAAAAAAACGTCGTTTTTCGAGTAAAACCTTTTACTGTAGCCAGCAAAGTACTGGCAGAAAAGTAACTTTTGAGCCA